>JARUHE010323164.1:0-11305 GCA_031471125.1 Archaeomysis grebnitzkii | reverse complement strand
ATATGCGATCTTAGTAACACATTTACATAATTTAAAACGTTTTTATACCTTGTGATTATAAATAAGACGTCTTTAAGTCAGGAACCATATGAGGTGGTCCCGAGAACCACTAGGTGGTTCCTAGTGGTTCCGGGAACCACCTGTTGAGAAACACTGCCCTAAAGTAAACTTTATCTTCGGGCCAAAATCTAGCCAAAAAACGTACACAAAATGTACAATTATAAAGCTTGTTTAGTTTAGTAAATATATGCACAAGTAAATTATTATTATTATTATTTAATTATTTTCCTATCTATTAATTAAATTTGACAATTTTTCAAGTGTTAATTTTAATTTAATATTTTATTTTGCTGTGAAGGTGAATTGAACTCGGTACTTCGATCTTGATGCAGACACTCTATCAATTGGGCCACGGGGAAGTTGGGTTCAATGTGGAATTTAAAGTATGTTTGTATTTTATTTTCGATTATATAATTTTTTATAGTTAACTTATTTTGTTAATGTACGTGGCAAGGTGAAAGGCCCCGAGTTCGATCCCCGGGCATGAGATTGTAATTTTTTCTGTGCTTTGACATATGCATAATTCTAGAATATCTTTACTATCATATGTTCTTTATTTCTTGTATTTAAAAGCTGTCGCTTGCTTATATTTATTTACTTTGAAAAACTAGTTAGATACCGAAAAGTGGTGATCAACTTGATGTGTGTACTGAGGGAGATTTGATGAAATTATTATATATCTCTGTTAGTGTAGTAGTCAGCACGTCACCCCGTCAAGGTGAAAGGCCCCGAGTTCGATCCCCGGGCATGATATTGCAATTTTTCTGTGCTTTGACATATGCATAATTCTAAAATATCTTTACTATCATATGTTCTTTATTATATTATTATTATTTTCTACATGTACTTACTTGTGGTTTAATAACCCTAGTCCTATTCATATTTTTATTATTTGGATTAGGCCTATCAGTAGTAGAATTTTAAGGAGCAGGAAAATTAATATGCATACCTTCACTGATGACTTTTGAAGTTGGGCCTAAGTCGGGAGAGGTAGGCCTAGTTCGAGTCCTTGGGGCAGGATCCCGAACCGGGCGGGGTGCTAAGAACCCTCCATTATTGAGGGAGTATTTACCGAGAGAGCTTCACCTGATGCAGTAGCAGACAAAGATATGTCTTTATATAACTACTAATTGCGTGATCTCAATGAGGTGAGGACCTACAATATTAAGTGGAATTCACCTCAATCACGGATGAAGCTTTTAGTGAGCGAGCTTAACCTGGTGCTGCATCAGAATCAGACAGGGATAACTCTTCTAAATGCGTGATTTCACCAGGATGATAACCAGCATTGATAACCACAAACAAATTCACAGAACAAACTATCACCAACATTAACAATGGCAGAGCAATTTATGAGTTAGAAATTAGGGCGTGTGTTTGAACCACTGGTCTAAATATAATATAGAGATCAGTGGTTTGAACGCAGGTTTGCTGGATTATTAAATATTTTTTAATTTTTTTCTATAAAATTAGGGTAACATAATACTCTAGGTAACGCCATGTATGGAACATCAGCTTAGAGTTTGTTAAACTTTGTTCTATGAAACAACCCAATACTATTAAATTAAAACCAGAGCGTTAATCTAACGCTATTTTCGTAATCACGTGCGCCTTCAATTTCAAAAGAAACATTTATAAATCCTTAATCATTCATTTGCCCCCTAATTAGTGAAGAATATGTTTCCTAGAATATCAATATATATATATATATATATATGAAATGTTAAAATAACAATGTAATATTTGATGAGCAAAGTTATGAAAGGTGCCTCCAATTTGGAAAAACTTCCCAACAGTTTCAGCTTTCTTTTAGCACACTATTTAATCAAATAAAGTCAAAAGCTGAGTTAAATGTAATTTCTTGAAATAAGAATTTTAGCAAAAGTGATTTCCAAACGTATGGCTGACTACTTCATATGCCCCGCATTAAACCATAGAACATGTTTTGTGGTTTAATACTCAGAAACATATAAGTACAAAGCTGAACAAAATGAGAGAATACATTTAAAATCAATTTAAAGCTGCAACCCATATTTTACGAAATATTAGCATAAGAACCACATAAAAAATTAAGAAATAAAAAAGTCCTGCATAAAATGGAATGATAAAAAATCCAAAAATAAACATTTTTGTTAATACAATGATATAGGCCTATTTTTCATTTTAAACACCTTTTCAACAAGGTTAAGCAAATTTTATTTAATACAATGTTAAACAAACTTAGATTCTGTTTTCATCGTGTTTTCTTACACGAATCTTGGATTAGGTATATCACACTAACCAGAAAAATGAGGCTAGAATTTCAATAGCCTACCTACAGTCTAGTAAAGAATGCACTGTGGCCTATACCTCTCAATAGCCACCTGCACAGAATACATGCATATAGTTATTAATCATCACTTTTTTCCTTATAGATTACCTATTTGGGGATCGCATCATCTTGTTCCGTCAACTAAAATAATTTGTATAGATATTTTTTGTCATTTAAATCTAATCTAAAACTATTAGTTATTATTTTTAAATACAAATTTATTTGGTGTGGTGAATTAGATGTTTTTTTTAAATTTCATGGTATGCAGGGCCCTGTATTTTGATAAAACTAATGTGCATCAATTTCTTGTTAGTGTCTATATAGTAGGTACTATACTATACTATACTATACTATACTATACTATACTATACTATAGTATATAGTAGGTACTATACTCATGTTGTATTGTTATTGTCATTAATTTATCAATCTTTTAATTGTGACTATTCTAACATTATAAAGCGATTTTATTGGGTGACACTATAATTAAGATTGTTGACATCCTCATAAACTGTAAGTTTTTGTATAGAAAAGTGAGAGAATATTTATTCAAAAATGCGCCATCCCAAAGGATTTTGGAGAAGCCAGAAACGCAACATAATTTTTTTTACTAGAGTTCATTATTTTATTTCATTTTAACATAAAATTTATAAATATCTGTTTTTCTAAAGACAATTCACAGTTAATGTACAGTCATAGGCATATCAATCTGGAGTTTTCAATGCCTTTTAATTCTAACATGTTTGTAATTGTGTTTATTATTCAGTTGATCTGACATTCATCGTAATACAATTATATCGAACTTCACACGTTCACTATAAAATACTAAATGGGGGTTTCCCCATTTGTGACCATTTTTGGGAGTATTGTTTGATAACGCTTTGAAATTTTACCAACCTACTACTCAATATATTGGAACAACCCTACGCTCCAACTTTTTGATATATGCTTTAGTGTTTTTGTCAAATTTTTGAAGTTTCTCTTCAAATAAAGTGCTTGTATTTTAAAGAAAACAATACAAAAAATCCTCCTTATCAAAAAGTTGAAGCGAGGGATTGTTCCAGTTTGAGCAGTAGGTTGGTAAGATTTCAAAGCTTTATTTTAAGTATTGTTGGGTGACCGCTTCGCCCAAACAATACTCCAAAAAATGTTCACAAATTAAAAAAAAACCGCCCCCGTACTAAAAAAAATCCCCCAATTTTATGAAATTTAATTTTTCTCTTAGTTTCTCATGCGAAAACGAGCAGTGAAAATTTTAGTCCTATCTTCAGCGGTTCTATCTCAACCAGTATAACCCTTAAAATGGACAGGCGCTCCCTTTAGCACTTTAACCATTTCTTGTAACACCGGTGATACATAAATCTAATAGCTTACTTCATCTTATGCTACACCGATGATACATAAATCTAATAGCTTACTCTATCTTATGTTACACCAGTGATAAGAACTAAGTTAGTTATGTTTTTGATTACATTATACAGATAACTAGTTTATTTATGTATCACTGGTGTTACACGAAACGATTAAAGTGTTAACGTTCCGTGTGTCTTAAAGATAAAGTTCTGAAAGGTGACAATGGTAACTGCGAATATTTTTAGCAATAACAATAAAACAAACATTGTAAGCTAAAAATAAAAACAGTAACTAAGAATAATAATACTACGAACAAAAAAATGAATACTATTAGGTAATCATATAAACCATGTTGTGATAAACTAAAAAATGAATGTATCGACTTATACGTACAGTCATATATACAATTTTACTTAACCATTAAAAAGTACAATAATAAAAATACTGAAAATAACAATAATAATGATAACAATGATAATAATAATAGTAGCAATAATACTAATAGAAACAATAACAATAAACAAAAATATTCCTTGTATTAACAAATGAAAATAATGATAACATCAATGATAGCAATACTATTAACGACTATAATTAGTTACAAAGATAACAATAAATAACATATTAGCGAAAAAATAACATTAACAACAAAAACAATATAATTAACAAAAATAACAACGAAAAAAACAAAATTAAGAAAAAACACAAATGTTTTACAATAAAAACAATGTTAATAACAAAAAAAATACTAGCAATAAAAACAACAACGACAAAAGCAACTTTAAAAACAAAAACAACAACGAAACAGTTAAGCCACATTAACAAAAAAAGGAACATTAACAACAAAAACAACAACGAAAAACACCATTAACAAAAGAAGCAATATTATTGACATCAACACCAACAAAGAAAAACAACATTAACAACAAAAATAATATTGATGACAACAAAAACAACGAAAAAAACATTAGCAACAAAGCAATAATAATGGCAATATCAACAACCAAAAAATAAACACCATTAAGAACAAAACAACAATGAATAAAACAATTATACTGATAACAAAAATAAAAATTTTAACAATAAAAATGTTATTAACAAAAACAACAACGGAAAAAGCAACATTAACAACAAAACCAATATTAACAACAAAACCAATATTAACAACAAAAAAACAACAACAAAAACAACAAAACTATATTAATAACAAAAACAACAATAACGAAAAAAACATTCTTAACACATAAACAATATTAATGACAAAAAACAACAACGAAAAAAACTATTATAAATAAAAACAACATTAATGACAAAAACAACAAAGTAAACACAGCATTAACAAGAAAATAAATATTAATGACAAAAACAACAACTAAATAAACATTTACAACAAAAACAACAATAATAACAAATAATAACGAAAACACACCATTAACAACATAACAATATTAATGACAAAAATACAACAACAACAAAAACAATATTATAAACAAAAACAACTTTAATGACAAAAACAACAATAATAACACGTACAATAACAAAAAACAACATTAACAACAAAAACAACAACAACAACAACAACAACAAAAACAACAACAACAACAACAACAACAAAAACAAAAACAAAAACAACAACAACAAGAACACCAACAACAAAAACAACAACAACAACAACAACAACAACAACAACAACAACAAAAACAAAAACAAAAACATAAAATTACGCAACACCAATGATCATCAAAATAATCGGAAGGTCGTAGTTGACCAAAACTGTAATTATGTCAAAATAATTATTTTAATCATTTTAAACGAATAAAGATAAAAAATCATCAACAACAACAACAACAACAACAACAACAACAACAACAACAACAACAACAACAACAACAACAACAAAAATAAATGTTTATAGTTGATTATAAAATCTTAAATATGTGTAAAGTATCCTTCATTTTATATTGTTAGTAGAGGATATTAAAAAAACACCAAAAGTCACAGAAAAAAACATCAACGGAAAGAAAATTGTGAATAAAACATCGGTTCTTTTTACTTTGTAAAAACAAATAAACAAGTCCACTAACAAACATAGACACATAAACAAACACACATACAGAACAGCAAACAAAGGCCCATACAAACACACCGATATAAATTAATAAAGAAACAAATAACCATACAATTAAACAGACAAAAACACACAAACAGACATACAAAAAAACAAACTTACAAACAAACAAACACACAAACATAGGTATAAACAAATAGATAAATAAGCACACCAAAAAAAAAGAGATACAAATATATATATACAAACACACAAACAAACGAAACACATATAAACAGACACACACAACAAACAAATAAACAAACACATATAAACAGATACACAAACAAAGATAAAGATAAATACAAACAAACAAACACATAAACATCTATACAAATAAACACACATACATACATACGCAAATCCAAACAATCAAACGCATATACAAACAAATACACACACAAAGGAACACCAACCAAAAAACAGATAATTTTCTTGATATGATGGTTGAAAAACCTACAAATATAAATTGTGAGCAGATAAACAAATAAACCAAAAAAAATGTGAGCAAACAAACAAACAAACAAAAGTAAATTGCAAACAAACAAATGAACAAAAAAAATGTAAAATTGTAAACATGCAAAGAAAAAAAAATACAAAAACTAAGAAAATATGTGATTGACTTTCCATCAAATACAATCGACTGTGGGACAAAGATTTCATTACATTCTCAAGAACTACTACCATGCGTATAATCACAATTTGGATACATTCGATAAAATATCTTTAATTATAGATAAAAAATGTATCGGGTATAAATATGAAGATGTTTTATTTATTTCTGTATTTTCAAATGTCAAGATCTCGCTATTTAAACTACATTAATGATTAAAATGTCCATTTTCGAACATCTACGAAGTACAGTTGTGAAAATCAATTCACATTTATGTCCGAAATTTAAAAAAAAATGTTACGGTAGTTATGAATTTGTTGTTAATAAACTATCGTTGTTATAGCCTAGGTATTATAATTAAAGCAATTGCTATAGTAATTGTTATTATTATTTTATAGTTATTTTATAATTATCATTATTACAAATGTTATAGTTATTATTATGATTGATCTTCCAATTGCCATAGTTATTGTTATTACAAATGTTATAGTTATTATTATGATTGATATTCCAATTGCCATAGTTATTGTTATTATTGTTATTACAAATGTTATAATTCTTATTATTTTATATTATTATAATTAAGATTATTTTTCCTAATAGTTTTTGAAGATACAAGGTCACAGGTTACGCCACGTTGAAAGGTTGGCACGTCATGAATGAATTTACTTATGATAACAATTAAACATAATAATTAACAATAACAACTAAAAATAATAATTAACAATAACAATTATCAGTACTAATTAAAGTAATAATTATCAGTACTAATTAAAATAATAATTATCAGTACTAATTAAAACTATAACATTTAATTAATTAAAGTTAACTTAAACATTAATAATTCATTAAATGGTAGTAATTATAAATATAATTAAAAATAATAGTTTTAAAATAATTAGTTTAAATAAAAATTTAGGTAATTAGATGAAGTAGATAGTACCATCGAAGTGTACAATGCCTGTAATGCAAAAAAAACAACAATAACAATTCAAGTGTTCAATCAACAACAGTAATAATAACAAAAACAGAACAGAATGAAAACACATAGAAACAAAGGATGAAAATACATAGAAATAATTAACAATTAAAAAAATACATATAAAATTATATAAAATTAATGACAAATTATAATTAGGAAATACAAATAATTTACAAAAAAACTTAGAAGACATAGATAGGGAAAGTTGAATAAAGATAGAAAACAAAACTTTGAATTACAGAAGATATATATAAGGGAGATAAGGCCATACAAGATAAGATAAAATGATGACACAAATATAAGGCCATAGAAAAAAAAGATAAGAGCGATACAAAGATAAAGCAATAGAAAATAAAAGATAAAAGGCAATATACAAAAACGAAAAAGATCAAACAAAATCAGGTAATAAATAAGGAGGATGAAAAGATAAGTCCATATAAAATAGAAGAAAAGGAAGATAAGAAGATAAGGCCATAGAAAGTAATATATGAGAACGAAATAAAACAAAACGCCGAAATGTAATAGAGAAGAACTATATAAAGATAAAGCTATTGAAGTTATATTATAATTCTAGGACATACAAGACAACATGTAAGGAGGAAAAGAGGATAATACCATAGAAGAAATGAGATAGAATTATAGAAGATGAAATATAAGAACAATAAGAATGCAAGGCTATAGAAGATAAAATAAAAGAACCATTACAAGATAAGACTTTAAAAGATAAAACAAATGGACGATGAAAAGATAAGGCTATAGAATATAAAATGCAAGGAATATAAAATCACAAGAACGTAAAAAATAAAAGATAAAAACGATAACAACATAAGGCCATAGCAGATAGCATGTAAAGACAATAAAAAGATGAAGCTATAGAAAATAAAAAATATAGGCTATACGAAATTAAGGACATAGAAGATGAAGGATATGAACGATAACAAAATAAGGCCATAGAAGATGAAAGATAAAGACGATAAAAAGATAAGGCTTTAGAAGATGAATGATAAGAATGATGAAAGATAAGGACATGAAAGATAACATAGAAGAACCATTACAAAATAAGACTTTAGAAGGTTTTAAAAATGGACGTTGAAAAGATAAGGCTATAGAATATAAAATGTAAGGAATAAAAAATCACAAGAACGTAGAAAATAAAAGATAAGGATGATAAAAACATATGGCCATAGCAGATAGCATGTAAGGACGATAAGAAGATGAAACTATAAAGATTAAATGATAAAGCCGTTACAACAATAAGGACATAGAAGATGAATGATAAGGACGATAAAAAGATAAAGCCATATAAGATTAAAGATAAAAACGATAAAAAGAGAGGGACATATAAGACAAAAGATAGGTCGATGAAGATGACAGATTAATATGATAAAACAATAATATCATAAAACATTAAAAATAAAGGCGATAAAAAGAGAAAGCCATAGAGATAAAAGGTAAAGACGACAAAATGCTAAATTCATATACGATAAAAGATAAAGACGATAAAAAGATAAGACGATAGGGGATGAAAGATAAAGACCGTAAAAGATAAGGGAGTAGAAGATAAAAGGTAAAGACGATAAAATGGTAAGGTCATATTCGATGAAAGATATAGACGATAACAAGATAAGGCTATAGAAGATAAAAGGTAAAGACGATAAAATGATAAAACCATAGAAGATAAAATATAAAGACCATGAAAAGATAAGGACATAGAAGACAAAAGATAAGGACGATAACAGATAAGGCCATAGAAGATAAGGACGATAACAGATAAGGCCATAGAAGATAAGGACGTATAAAATTCTCCTCAAACAAAACAATTCCTTTTGACCTCTCTTGGACGATGCCTCAAAAGGCACAACAGAGCTCAGTGTTGTCTCAGACATCGACGCGTGAGGTTGTGTTGCTGCCGTCAGTGGAGGCTGAATGTGAGGATCGTTTTAGTGAAAGGTTCTTCTATGAAAGTCGAAAAAGTTTCTTTTGTGGACTTTTAATTTAAACAAATTATTTTACTTGAATAATAAATGTAAAATTATTTGTATTTTTATGTGATCTTTCATTTTGAGCAAAAATTCGTGATTATTCATATTCATCTTTTTGCAAAAAATACAGAACTATTTTCAACTCCTGGGAAATAAAAGAAAACTTTTTGAAAAGTGAAAAGTGACGAAATTCAAAATGGGTTCAAAAGTGATTTTTTTGAGTGTTTTGATTTTGAATTTGAATTCAGTTTTTGGAATTATGAAAAGAGAGGCGGAGGCGAAAGAGGAACCCATCGTGGGGGTTGCAGAACCAAATTTGCACGCGTTGGCCGCGCTTCAAGGGTTGCCAGGTGAGAAATTTTGGATTTTACGATAAGGTTTTTTCAATGTTAACCTCAATGCATGACAACAATTGGCCAATAAAGGTTACTTTCAATACTAACTTCAATGTATTTTAGTTTTTATCAAACTATTTATTCATGTATTAGTGGATGCAAATTCTAAAGGATGTTTTTCAATGCTACCTTTAAAATATTTTATAAATTGTGACAAAAATTGGTCCATTATTGTCTGAAAAGTAGAAGATTATTTATACAGTAAATGTTGTGGTCAACGCTGATTGCAATGTATTTCAGTTTTATGGTCAACAGGGGTCATTTATATGTTGTTCAAGTTTCAAACTCGTAAGATAATGCTTATAATACGACAAATTAAAGTAATTGAATACTGGGGATGATTGTGTCAGGAAGGGCATACGGTCTAAGATATTCATTCAATATTAATATGAATTACAAAACAGATCCACCCTAGTGACACCTGAATGAGAGCAGCTTATATGAGACAAAATTTCCATAAATGTGTCTTTATCTAAAATTGAGAAACTTGAAATAAAATCATGAATTTTTTCTTCTCAAATACATTTAATAACTGAACTTCAACATAAACTTCTTGACCTTTTAATGAAATAAATAAATATATTAACATAACAATTTATTGTATTAATATATTAAATATTATATAATATATAAATGTAGTATTGTGCCGTTAATAAACTCATACATACAATAATGTATGGAACAACAATAACACACATGAATTAATCCACATTTAAATAATGTTGAGCTTACCTCACTTGTGCTATTGTCGATCCATATGACAACACTAACAACATAAACACAATAATGATCAATATGATAAATAATGATAACATATATGTAATAGACCATAAATGATAATAGTAATGGTAATGACAATAGTAATAATGATACTAACAGTAATAACAATAATGATAATGAAAGTTACAATTATATTAATAATAATAATACTATTTATAAAATAAATCTATACGAAAATTAAAACAACAAAATAACAGCAAATAATAACAATAATAATGCAAATAAAATTACACTTTAGAGTGAAGTTCCAAAACAGTTTATAAAGTTTACATTTATGTTAGAAATAATGATAATAATGACAACAATGCAAATTTTAATTTTAGTGACAGTACTAAGAATATAAAAAATAATACATAATGTTGATAATATTCACAATAATAATAGATAATGTTAATAATATTCAAAATAATTATGCATAATGTTGATAATTTTGAAAAAAAATAATAAAATACCTAATTTAAAAAAATAAAACTCAATTCAATAAGATACGTATTCAAGATCCGTTAAGGTCACCAGTTTTGAAAAACTAAATATTTTTTAAATTTGTGATAAAAAATGTGTACGGATCGATATGCTTTCATTTCAACCATAGACAATAAACAAACCAATTAAAGAATCACATAAACATATACATATATAAGAAAATTAAGAACGTAACTTACCTTTATATCAATAATTAATAACAGAATAAACATTAATGTATGAACAAAACATTTTACGAT
>JARUHE010323153.1:0-11306 GCA_031471125.1 Archaeomysis grebnitzkii | reverse complement strand
AACCAGACCCAACGTTGCTTAACTTCGCTGATCATACGGGAAGCGGTGTTTCAACGTGGCCAAGGCCGTTGACTATGAGTCACATTCAACAATGCTCTGTATACATTATACAATGAGTCATATTCAATGCAAAAACTCTAAATAATAAATAAAAAAAACATTTCTATAAATCAGGTATTTGTAGGTGAGAAAGGATGATGCAGGTCATCGAGCTGTCATATTGCATTGTGAACAGTAATCTTGCTTGACCTGCCAATCATATTTTAAATGGTAAAACAAATTACACATTTTCATTCATTGTCTTTAGTCCTTATCACCATACGAATTGGTAAGTACATAAATATAGTTGTATAAACACTGTCGATTGATTATACAAGAGACATGATTTACCCCAGCACCACAACCCGTCATTAGCTTTAAATATGAGATGCTAAACATTGTATAAAATAAACTATATATCAAACCAGAGATTCATACTTATTATCCAATATAATTCACCCATTTAAAGTAATGATTTCAAGAAATAAATAACAGCATGGAAGCTGTGAAGGAAAAGAAACCAATCGGCCAAAAAGGGGTAACTAGATAAAAAAATTGTAACCGTAGCAAACTGGTTTGATATAGTAACTAACATGAAACAAACCAGACTTCACCAAAATGCAAAAAACCTCAAAAAAAGACTATTTTTTATTACAAATTTGCACTAAAACATCACTATTTAATAAACAGAACAAATAATAATTGAAAAAATAGTATGCAGTTATTTAAAAAATTGTTTTTACCAAGCTAAAGCATTTTAAACAAAAAATACATTACAATTTATTAATTATCATGAAAAAGTCAATTACCTCAATTTAAAGTTTCAGATGGACGAATTGTTTACATAGTTTCTACAAAAATTGTTTTAAAAGACAATGAAATGCATTTAATTTATTGATCTATGAAATACAAGCCATCTAACATAATTCTAAACATTAAAATGAAATCATAAGCGTATAAAAATGTTTTTCTAACAACTATTGCTCGAGAAAACTATTCTTGTTTTAGGTTAGCAAGTTCAGTTTCAATTGGAACTTTCCCTAAATTCGAATTTGTAAACATTAAAAACTCCGGGCGGGTGGAAAGTAAAGCTTTTCTAACATTGGATTCTAGAATTTGTTTCGGTGGTCCCTCCAAGACAGGTTCACTTGGCGCCACATCCACCGCAGAATTGGAAGTGCCTCCCCAAGCCGTGCAATATGAAGACCGCAACAAATCTTCCATGAACCTTCGCGTTGCTTGCCAAAGCATTGCCTTCGATGCACTCATCTTGACACTTGGAATCACCTCTTCACCTTCTATGTTCAGCATCAGCTCAGAATGTCGCTGGTCCAGCCATTCACAGGCTTCAATCTGTTGGGTCTTGTCAAACATACTATCATCTGAACCTAATGGCACATGCAGTAGGGATTTTCGATCATTGTTGTGCTCTTCTTTAATTGGAGTTTTCTTATTTTTTGCTTCAGTTAGATCTATAGTTTCAATATCGATTATAATGTCTGAAGTATCTAGATTCATTGAGGATTCATGCTTTATGTTTTTCGAAGTTTCATCAAGAGAAGCAATACTATACGTTGATGAAACCGATTTTTTATTAATTTCTTTTAGCTCATCTGTCCTAAGGAATGGCCTTGACTCAACAGGAGTATAACCATGTCTCCGACCCCATGCAACTAAATATGGCACAGATAAAGTTTCATTCACATTAAGAGAGCCAACATTAATACCTTTCAACGTTTTGTAAATGTCTCTCGCCCGTTTGTATTCCAAAGCTCTCTGTGATCCTATAGGCATTGAAATAAAATCTTGATATTTGCAGTTATTGTTCATTACTTCACAATGTCTGGTGGTAGATGCTGTAAATAAAGGAAATGACCGCATCCATAATGAAAAGAGACTGTGATATGATTCTAAATTATTCGAAATTCTTTTCAAATCGTTCATAGTTAGTTTTAGATCTGCACATAAAACTTCGATATCATTTTTCACTTCGTTCTTAATGTTTATGATTTTATCTGGAGAAATTTTGTTCAAAAGTTCTTTACTGTAGGGAATCCTGATAATTTTTTGACCTGATGGCAAAGCACTTCCTACCGTGTTGAGTGAGGTTAATAAAGATGTGTTTAGGTTATTTGCAACAACTTTCAACGGCAAGTTGACGAAAGATTTCTTTGCATTTGTTGGTGTCATGATCGGGGTTGAGGATGCGATGCTGTTTGTGACCACTGTG
Organism: Archaeomysis grebnitzkii; assembly: GCA_031471125.1. Taxonomy (NCBI): domain Eukaryota; kingdom Metazoa; phylum Arthropoda; class Malacostraca; order Mysida; family Mysidae; genus Archaeomysis; species Archaeomysis grebnitzkii. Next base: position 9,037 of record JARUHE010323153.1, on the reverse strand, counting down.
ACATTGGGTGGTGGAGGCACACCAGCGGCAATATTTGAGGTAATTGGAACAGAAGTTGCGATACTGGGTAGTAAGGTCCTTACAAAATTGTGATTTTTTCTGTCTCGGATAACTATTTGAGGGATGCCTTTAGTTATGTTAGTTAGAAGTTGTTGTTGTCGTCCAATGGGTTTGACATTTGATAAAAGAGACTTGTCAGACAAGATGAATCTCTGTTGAGCATTTGCATTGGTGGTGGTCGCTGTCACCTGTGATTGAGTGTTGGACGATATCTGCACTAAAGACTTTTTCATAGGAATGACATTGGTTGCACCCGACTGTATCATAGACATTGGCAGTGTTTTTGAAGAAGGAATTGTGATGATGTGGTTAGTAGTGGCCCTTCCAGACAAATTAGTTGAATTAGAGATCTTTATAATATTTTGTTTGTTTTGCAAACTTGGTGCATTTTTATGAAGAGATTGAATTTTCATACCATTTGCATTTTTGTTTTGGTTTGCAACTAAATGAGCTTTAAGTTTGTCCAGATGAATTCCTTGTAGATAAACTTGACCATTCTTAGCCGTGATAGGAAGTCTAATGAGCTTTTGAGAATTCATGTTTGCAAGAGAAATTGGTATAGACTGAGACTGCTGGAGTTCATTGCTGCTTATGATCATTCCGGACTTCAAGGTCTTCCCCACCAATTGCTTGTTATTTGTGATGATTGGTATTTTGTTTATGCTGGGCTTATTTGGAGAACAAAATGTGTTCTCAGTTTCTCTTTTGTCTGCTTTTAGAAGTGATACGGGCAAATTATTTTTTATAGAAAAAACATTCGTTGGATTTTTGTTCAAAATTATTTGCTTTGAATTCAGTTTCGATAAATGATTTAATGGTAAGGCATTTTGAGAATTGATTACTATATTTTTCGTCGGGGTATTATTAACTTTATTTTCACCTTGTTTTAAAGTCACAGTAAAAACTTTATTTACGCCGGGAACTTCTACCCTTACGGCCGAATTGCTCGATTGCTTCAGCATGTCAGGACCATTTGGCTTGGATGTTGTAGATTCTTTAGCTAGTTTCTCAGCAAGAGGATACAATTTGGCTGGAATGTAATAATTTATTAATGTGCCATCTTCTTGTCGAAGTCGGATCATGCGAGTCTCTTTTTTTGTATCAGTTTTATTCACACCATTCGGTAGGTTTGGTGCTGGCAGTTTATTTATAGTTTGCATTTCTATAGATTTTGGTGCTATACAGCCATTACTTGTCTCTTTCATTTTATCCTTTACTACTTGAGCAGCATGTTGTACCATTAATACAGAAGATCTTTGAGCACTAATGCTATTTAGAATTTGAGGAGAAATAACATTTTTATTCGCTTCTTCACAAGGATCTAAAGGTTTTTTCTTAATGTATGTGTCATGAGTAATTGTTACATTTCCTTCACAATTTGTTGTGATTTTACCAGTTTCCAATTCTTTGGATAAATCACGACGTTTTGGTTCGGTTAAATTCTGATTCGAGTCACACATTGGATTTGATGTTTCTTCATAAACCCACACATCATACCATTTTTCCACACCTGCAAAAATTTTCAGATTTGTAATAATTGTTTGAAATTTAGAATCAACAAAAGGCTTAAACTTTATCTGAAGTACTTAACCATTCAGTGCCTGTAAGAAATAATGATTTAATTCAATATTTTACCATAGATGCTCAACTTAGGAATTTTGAATGAAGAACTTTGGGTGTCATGTTGCCATACACTTCCACCAAAATTGTGCCAGATACTTTAATATAATGTGATATATGTGATTTCAATGTATTTTTCTCCTCGGGAAGAATTTTTCCTTTATTGAATCATTTAATATTTACATTTTAAATGTTATTTTTGTATAAAACTTATATATAATCACGTATATACATTTGATTTACAATATTGAATATATTCAATTACAAAACATTGTCTTGATATTGATTCAAAAAAGGTTTACAAAAACAGACGATTTACATTAGCTTCTACGGGATATATCTTGAAAGACTTCTTATTTGGGTCCAGGCTTACAACATTTAGTGGTGCATCTATACGTCTGTAATCTATGATTTTACTTACCAATCTTAATGTAATGTTTTATTTGAAGGTACAACACCTGAAGCATTAGTGTTCAAATAAAAATTAATGAACTGAGATCATTAAGTAAAATAGTAAACCACTCTCAATCATGTATGAAAGACTTGCCAACTAACCTAATCTCCAAAGCCCAGTGAGAGCGAGCTGATCGTCTTTGCGGACGAGGGTGAGTGGGTGAAGTAACTCCAAAGGTCGATTTCGTTCGTTTTTGAAATGGATTTTGATTTTAACCTTGAACTCTCCCCAGCCTCTACGGCTCAAGGAAAAGGGTGACTTTCTGGAAAACAAATGAAAATTTTTATTATCATGCAGTAAATGTACTTTTACCACCTATTAAGACTCAACATTTACTGTCTGTGAGACAATTGACATTTTTAACATCAGTTATAAGCCTCAATGGGCAAACAAGAAATTGGAACAATTAATCATAAAGTTTTTTAAAAAAGGAATAAAATTGGGTATGCAAGAAATGGGCATATGTACAACTGAATAATGGTCGACCTAAACCTCTCAATTATATTAATTTTTTATAAAAACAAGTAAAAACAGAATTAAACATGTGCATTCCGTGATTGATTAGAAGTCGAAACATAAGAATCTAAATATTCACTTTAAAAAATAATTATGAACCTAATAGAAATAGAAATGATTGTTCTTCAATTCATCTTGAGCAAAAACACTGTAATATGAAGAAAAAGAAAAAGAAAAAAGATAAAAGAACCTACTCATCATGGAAAGGTAAACTATAGATATTTATTTATTATAGGTTTATATATAGCCCATATAATGGATGATTTGACAACTTTATTAAAACTAATGTTTATGATAATGTAATTTTTACACTGTCCTAATTTCTACCTAGAAACAGTTGGAAGTGATCATTTACATTGCCAATTTGAAATAAATGTAATATAATATAACATAGGTAAGTATAATTGTATAAAAATTCATTTAAGTCAATATATTTTGTCCCTCACAAACACATTTCAAACAGACCTATAAAACAAATTAAACTTACTCAACGGTGATTACATCGTGTGGAGAGTAACTTTCGTCCAGAGTGAAATTGACGAAAGCAATGTACTTTTCGATGCCTTCACCGTTCGATGGACTTCGTACATAAACTTGCCATTTGTACTTCAAAGCATTCTCGCCTTCACTACAGGCATCTTTTGTTCCAATGTACTGATAAGTGTTTCCAATAACAAGTCTGCAAATAAAAATTTTGCAATAATAATTACTATCATATTTTAAGCAATTTTAAAGACAAAATCTTTGATTGATTACCTATAATTTGGGAGGAAACCTATTCAAAAGTTATTCAGCACTGACAGGTTAGTCCATTTCAAATTTCGTGTATTTAACCTACCAAGGTTACAGGGTTGTGTAGAACAAGAGGTAACTGATTCACCTTTTTTTGAAAATTAGCAAAAATCTTTTTTATAAAACTATTCTTGTTTAGATTAGTCTCAAATTTTTGACATCATTTTATATTATGACAACATTGTCTCTGTAATTTGTAAAATAGAAATGTCAAGAATAACTTGGGTGAACAAACCTTTTCTTTTCCTTGTACTTTTCCAGCCGGCCATTATAGTTAATAGGAGAGGTTTCTGGTAAATGTGGCATTGGGTTTGTCATTAAATTCACACTTTTTGGTGTGGATGCTTTCACATCATTGGACAATTTGAGTCTTTTGGGTGAATTTTCCATTGTGGACAGGCTGGAAAGTTTTTCATCGGAAGATAAAGACCGTTTTACCTTGCTCTGGGTCTCGTTATTTTCTTCCCTGGATTGCAACTTACGAACTGCAGGATGAGTCTCATTTTTATTGTCATTTGTTGAACTCTTACTTATCTGAAATTTAAAAAATTAACGTTTGAAAAAAAAAATTGTTAAAACATCTACATACCACATGATGATCAAATTTTTTTGAGATGAAGGGTTGCCCAATATAAATGTAAGATGTATCCATTATGAGCAGGTTTCTTTCAACAAATATTTTTCAAAATCTCTAATTTCTTTAAATAAATAGTTTTTATGTGGATTAGCACATTTTCGTTATTTGAAAAATCATTTTTATGGTAGAATCAATATTTCTTTGTCTAGCTTGAGACATGTCTGTAGTAATTTCAAAGATAGACTAAACATTTTATATTCAATAACAAATAACAGCTAATGAGCAGAATGTGAATTACCTTATCTACAGCAAAGTAGTTCATAGATGTACAATATCGATGGGTGTGAAGCATTTGTTGAACTTTCAATATTCTGTCATCAATAAGTTCAATTTCAGAATGCTTTTCATCTTGAGCTAAGCCAAACTGCTTTTCAACCACCCTCTCAACTCTTTTATTAAGTTCTTCTTTAGCTGTTGAGAAAAGAAATTCAAGATTCAAACAACGAATACAGAAATATAATTTTACATCAACCTTCCATCTTTTATATAGGCCCATCATAGTCACTGACATCCTATCATGTTTAACAAACATAGATTCAAAATACATCAAAGAAAAAAAAATTTACGTTTAGTTTATGGCAAACTACGCTTTATGTTAAAATTTCAGAGATATACAACGTATGTTAAACAACTTAGTTGAATATAAGAGTTGTCAGATAAATTGGAATCATTACGTAAATAAGTAGGTTATCTGAAAACTAATTCAAACCTATTAATATTCACTCCCAAGGTATTTATTTGAAAGTTGTGCAGGCTTTCTTCACTTGAAATCTGACATGCTAAGGGATAAGCTTAGCATGTTAGATTTTAAAGGAGACAGCCAAGTTCAACTTTCCAATAAATAGCTTGGAGTGGATTTGAACCTATGTAAGTTAGGCTTGTTTATGCCATATATTGGCTGAATATCCTTAGGGTACACATTATTTGATGTAGGTGATACTGATTACTAAATATGTGAAGCTCTGAAAAGTATTCATTGAATAGGGTCAGTGACTCAGTGCTTTATAAAACTTGTAATTATATTGTTATGACAAATACTGAGAGCCGACAATTTTTTTTTCAAATATTATAAACAATGAATTGATAAACATCTACCAACTAACCTTCATGTTCCAGCTGTCGAACTTTGCGTGTGTTAGGTGATCGAATATAATCGGGATCCATTTCAGTTTACTATCTCATGAAGACACACAAGCTGTGAATAATAAAATAATCAATTTACTGAACGATAAAATATCAAGTACAAATCATTAATGAATGTGATTGTAAAAACTCTCAATTTCATTTTCAAAATTAATTCTATAAATAAATTTCACTTTATTGTAACTTTTGCAGAGGTATTTACAAACTAATTATTTTTAAGACCTGCAGGAAGGACAGGGTGTGTAACAATAAGAGTGGTCGATAGCGGCGCATTGATGCACAGTTATGCACAAAATAATACACGTGCCGTCCGCAAAAACTAATAATGGCATCAATATAACCAAAAGCCTTGTATAATCGATCGTTAAACTAATTACTGGTTTAATGTGTTAAATGTGGAGTTATCACATTACAACCAGTAATCGAGAAATTAAGTAATGCAATATTTATACTCTAGATCTCACCTGGAATGCCCCTAGATTCCATATTTATAACACCATGAAATGAATGAGTGGCTCAGTTTTATAATACATAAACTTCAATGTTAGTCCTCATGTGGATTTATATGTTCGAAATTACAATTTGAATGAAATGTGGAAATATATTGAAAAAGTATGCCATTAGGTGCTTCAATCAATTGGTCGAGTTAATTATTTGTAATATGTTTTATTTTTTCAAATTATCTTTTAATTAAAAATTCACCTTAGAGACTATTTATGTATAGTTCATTCCTAATCCATTGATACATAAATAAAAAATTGTTAAAAATATTTTCTACCTCCACAATCAGAAATGTCAATCAAAAATGGTGTTGCAGGGGTAGAAAACTTCTTTTAATCAAAAATTCACCTTTGAAACTATTCATGTATACTTCATTTCTAGTCCATTGATGCATCAACCAAACCAAAACATGAGAAAAATTGGTAAAAAAACTTTGAAGTTAATTTAATGAAATAGATATGAATAAAAAATAAAAAATATGTTTTAATATATTAAAACCAATAACCAAGCTTATATGAAATTAAATTTTAAAAGTATAGATTATAAATAAGCATTCAAGTCATTGTCTAATGCCGACAACAATGAGTACATCAGAATTGCTACACCTATGTAGAGCTTCGTTGCGCACGCTCAACAAAACTATCATTTATAAATATTGAATACCATAATAAAATAAATCTTGATTCAAGATTCTTGAACTAACTTTCTGTTTTGGTTGTAGTGCAACTCAAATCAATGGCAACTTTTCACCTAAATCCATCAGTGAGGTAGCCTCATGGAGGGTAAAATTCTCTTTCAAAAGGAAAATTTTCAACTCGCCTATTTTTTAACTGGGCCTCAAAAGAAGGAGAATACTTTAACATATTTTATGTACATCACTAAAAAGTCTGGATTTTGAATGAAATATAATTTATTAGAAATGTATATTTCTACATAAAAATAGGCTAAGGCTACATTGTTTGTGATATGTTTGCCAGGTCATAAGTGCACTGTTCTCAGCAGCACCATTTAAATGTCAGCCTGGTATTATTATTTTTTCATTTAAGTTTAACATTATTTTTCAACAAAAAAAACCAGTGTGCCAAGCTGATCCCCCTGGCTCAGAGCAGCTAAGACCATTCTTGGGTGGACCTATAACTATTGATGGTAGAGACTGCAAATGTTTGTCATCAACATAAAAATGTATTTTTCAGAGCCCTGCTGGGTTTTCATGTGTAGAGTACATCTAAATTGTGGAGTCCTAATGTGCACAGCTATTGCTTATTGGTGTGGGACTATGTGAAAGCAAAAAGTGTTGGCTGCTGGCATGCTAATGTGGATGGAAGAATAAGAGGACTTGAATTTTATGAATCCTGACATCTTTACATTCTCTGAAGATTATACAAAATATCTTAAAAACACTTGAATGATAACTTTGCTTGACCACAGAACCTTTTGAATATCTTCTTTCTTCATCATCGTCCATATTTTTCGGTTCGACCATTTGAACATATTTGTAAACATATACACATACGGTATAGCAACAAACCAAAATAAACATTTTTTTTCATTATTTTGATCTTGTACTTTACTTTTATGAACTTTGATAATCAAAACATAAGTAAGCTATTTATAAATTCTAAATTATAAGTTAGGAAGTTATTATATATTTATGCGGGTTAACCAAATTTTTACCAAAAATGTGGGAATGTGAAAAGCTAATAGTTCTGTGGGACAATGTGGCAGCCTAAAGCATCGGTCTGCTCATTGTACAAGCAAAAGTAAAAAAAATATCATTGGTGAGTGAAACACACTGGTGGATGATAATCACCAAATTTGATTTCACAAAAAAAAAGATATTTGATTATGTTGATGGCATTTGAAGCATGGCGTAAGTTAGCTTTCACTTGACGGATCCTAAAGCAATGGCCTTTGTGAGGCTCACATATGTAAAAATAAATTAGATATTGCCAGCCTTTCCTATCAACAGAAGGCTAGAATGATGCCAGCAATTCTAATAGAGTAATCATTAGAATGGCAGCTAAAGCTACACCCTGACTTGGACATTGTGCCAAAAACAATGTTTTTGTTCTTTCCCGATATTTGATCACCTTTTTATTAAGGATAAAAAACGAACATTTGGGTAAAAAACTATTTCTCTAGGCATATTTTCTGTTGTGCCCTGCATCAAGCAGAGTGCCAAAATTTTTAATGTTTCCTAGACTAATAGTCTAGACATTTTCAGAAGTTACATTTGTTGTAATTTGGACTGAGAAAATATCAGTCATGACATTTTTTTTTGGCAAAATAGAAATTTATAAAAAAAAATAGTTAGAAAATACCAATTTTTGTGTTTTTTACACACTGCTTTAGGTCAAAGTTGAACGGAACCGGTACTTTCAAATTGGAATTTATTTTCAAAACTACTTAGCAAATAGTTGCAAAGTAGTGAAATATGATCATCCTTGACGAAAGTTATTGAAACAAAAAAATACAAAAGTAATTATAACCTGTAATTGAAGCTTATCACTGGCGTTACAATTGACATGCATACCAGCCGTACTGGTTTTAATTGGTGTATTAGTTCTGATAGGTGTTTTTGGCCACCGAAAACCATTTGAGGAGCAAAGTCAGGTTAGGTTTTGTTTAGTAAGTCATGATAATGCTAAACTTTTCTTAAAAATTGCAGTTTTATACAGTGTGCAATGTGACATAACAGTTATGTTAAACTTTCAGCATTCATACAGGATAGTTCTGTAATCGAAAAAAAACCCCGGTATAAATAGAAACTCACGACACTCGATTACCTATCAGGATTTTGTTGTTAAATTATATGACAACTAAATTTTTTTTCACCCTACAATTAAAATCAAGTGTTTTCTTCACATTTTGCTCATTTTATTAGTTCTCTTAATTTTTATGTTATATTTTACATTTAACCATGCTTTATTCACATTTTGCTTACTCTTTGCCATTTTTCATGTTATTTCATACGATTAACTGTGTTTTCTTCTCATTTGACCTATTCTCTCACCATTTTTCATGTTATTTCATATATTTAACTGTGTTTGCTTCTAATTTTGTGGCGTCATACCTTACCTAAGTGACGTCATAATTTCAAATAGGACTTAGGCTAGATAAACCAGTATTTAAGTAAGCTTTAGCACTACCGTGATCTACCAATATTTTGCTTACTCTCTCTCCATTTTTCATATTTCATACAATTAACCGTGTTTTCTTCTCATTTTGCTCGTTCTCTCTTAATTTTTATGTTATATCTTACGTTTAACCGTGCTTTATTCTCATTTCACTTATTCTCTCGCCATTTTTCATGT
>JARUHE010323142.1:0-11306 GCA_031471125.1 Archaeomysis grebnitzkii | reverse complement strand
TACTATGTATACTACAGTATATACTATATACATATATATAAATGAGGATTGCTGATACTTCTTGGGCAACAATATTAAGGATTGTTTTGAATAATAACTTTAATATATTCTTGCTCTAAATTATGAAAATAAAAAATTAATGAATAATAAATATAAAAAACGAATAAATTATAAAAATAAAAATGAATGAATTTTCAAATCAAAAGTGAATGAATTATAAAAATAAAAACAAATAAATAATAAAATTAAAAATGAATAAATTATAAAAATAAACAATAAAAATCAACCCAAATTATATTACTTTTTGAGGTCATTAATTTATGTATTTTATTTTTTCATTCAAAATCATTTTTTTTTTCAAAATATTTTTTTATTATTTTTCAAAATAATTTTTTTCTTATACTTTATTTCTAAAAAAGATAATTTTTTCGAATTTGTTTGATCAAAACTCCTCTGAATGAAAGCATTGAATTAATTCGATTGTGGCAGCATTGGTTTACTTGAGCTAGCGATGTTAAAAATTTCCTTCGTAGTTGTCATGAGGCACAGAATTGTTCGATAAAATATATTCACATCTTGAAAGATGTCTCCATCTAGATGCATTTCCATCCCAATCAAGTATTGTTTCTTTGCTATTCGACCTTGTTCAATTCCATTTTAGTCGAGATAGAAATAGCTCGGGCGCCTCCAACATTTCACGTTAGTTACGGTATTCGGGATTTTTTTGAATTGTTGCCAAATTTTCCCGCTTACAATCTACAAATCGGAATTACTTTAAAAACTGCAATTACATAATCGAAGCAGTTTTGTTTTGGCTTTGGCTTGTTTGTTGACACTATTCTGAACCCTAATGTTTAGTTCTTCCAGTATATTTGTTGGTGTAAGTCATGGGTATTTTTTCATCTGTCATTTCATGTGAGAAACAATACTATAAAGTCCGTGCTAATCATCATTAATTGCATTCACTTTTCAAAAATCTGTATTGATGTAAATTGATCTACATCGATGTAAATTGATCTACATTTATATATATCGATTTAAATTGATTTACATCAATAAAGATTGAACAACTAATACAACCAATGACTTGACTGTAATTCAAGTTAGCAGAAAGCTGGAAATGGATCAACAATAGGACAAGTGAGGCAACCCACATTCAAATAACATTAAGCTTGCCTCAGTTGTGCTATTGTCAATCCAAACAGAAGTTTTTCTCCCCCACACAACGATCGCCGAAAGCTCTTTCTATCTTCGCTAAATGGAGTCGATCCTCAATTTGCAGGATTTTCAGTAGCTTAATTTTTTAAACATTTCAGTTGAATTGTTTGTTGTTATCTTACTTTTAAATTATCCATTCTGAATGTTAAATGCTATATGGATCGACAATAGCACAAGTGAGGTAAGTTCTATGTTATTTGAATGTGGGTTGCCTCACTTGTGCTATTGTCTATCCATATAATGAATGAAGTGTTCACAAGTTTTAAAATAATTTTATTTTATTTTTTTTAAATTTTAATTCATTTTATTTAATTAATTAATTAATTTTAAAATAAATCAATTTAATTTTCAAATTTGAAAAATATCTTTTATTTTAAAAGAACAATTCATCCATTTCTCAATTTTTCGTTTAGTATTTTTAAAAAAAAAACGTTAAAAGTTGAAATTAAAATTGAAAAATTAGTTCTAGCATTGCATACCATTGGCTTATCAAGATATTTGTGCATTCAATGGTTGCATTTGCTGTTCAACCTGGATTGATATTAATCTTAGCATTGTTGCCAAATGTATTTTGTTTAGTATCATAGTTAGCTGATCTGTGTAGATGTGTGTATAGATTGTAGAGCATTTTCCTTTGTTTTAATTTGCTTAAAATAATTGTGATATGCTTTATTTTTCCAAAATAATAAGATATGACAATATTTAACCTTTTTTTAACATATTTAAAATTAGTTTGGAAAAATTAAGCATATTGCAATAATTTAAAGCAAACTAAAACAAATTGAAATACACAACAATCTATACCCTACATCTACACATCTATACCCTAGATTTAAACATCTATACCCTACATATAAACATCTATACCCTACATCTAAACATCTATACCCTACATCTAAACATCTATACCCTACATCTAAACATCTATACCCTACATTCAAACATCTATACCCTACATTCAAACATCTATACCCTACATTCAAACATATATACCCTACATCTAAACATCTATACCCTACAGCCAAATATCTATACCCTACATCTAAACATCTATACCCTTCATCGAAACAGATCCATTGACTATGACACCGAATAAAATAGATGTAGCAACAACTCTTAAATTAATGTTAACCCAGATCAATCTCGTCTGATCCAAATTGAACAGCAAACACAACCAATAAAGTTTTTTAATTTTTTTTAATAACTTTACTAAATTATTTATTTTTATGTTTAACTGAATTGAAAATTTATTTTTGTTAAATTTCTTATTTTCTTTATTAAGTATTTTTGACTCTGAACACCTAAGCGTTTTTGGCCTCACAAACTCGCTTTACCTTTTTTATAAGTGGGTAATTATAAAAAATTATAAAAAATATCTAAATTTCAGCATCAATTGTGGGAAATCATTTTTTGTTTGAAATTTTGTAACCAAGAAAACATTGAATGATGATGTGTGGGTGAAAATTTGTCCATGCAAATTATTATAATTATAATTATTGTATTCTTTTCTAAAAAAAAGATATTTTGATTTCTGACTGAGTCTAATAGTAGCCATAAGAATGTTGAGAGTTTGTTAAAATTATTCAGTTTTTATAGGGTAATGCAGGGTGAAATCGCCGTAGGTTGAAGTTGCCGCGAGCTGTTATGTTTAATTCAAATTATTATTACTTGCCTATTTATAAAGCAAAATTATTTATATTTACAGCATTTAAAACCAAATAGTCTATGCATTTATGTTCAGTTTTTCAAATCTGACAGTTAATAATGAAGTTATGAATGAAAATATTGGTTTGATGAAATATCTATACTTTGAACTGTGGTGGTTTTACCCTACAGTACGTTTTTCTCTAAAAAAAACATTATAAATGTTTTTTCCACAAAAATACGGGTTTTAATGATTACATGAAGGCTTATAAGTACTATTTATACAATAAGATAGATCTGTACAAAAAAATCAAATTAATGTCAATTAAAAATGTTTTTTTAAAATAATATGAGTGAATATTTTTTATATTAAAAAAATGATCAAATATTTTTTCTTATTTCATCAGATGCACAAGATTCTGAACATAAAGACAAAAAAATTAACAATGATAAATAACTCTGGTGAAATCTAGTTTATGACTTTGCAGGTATTAATGTGAAGGAAATTTTAAACTACTGCCCTCAGCTGCCCAGGATTTACTCTTCAAACCACATAAACAATGAAGCCTTATCCAGCTCTGGTGATGGTACAGTTGGTTTGAAGAGTGAACCATGGATGGCTGAGAGCAGCAGTTTAAACTAACCTTCACATTAATGCCTGCAAAGGCTCAAACAAATTATTTTGTTGTTGAAATATAGGTGTGTAGGGTACAAAAATAAAAATTTAAAAATGCGGCAATTTCACCCCACATGATCCTATTGATTTAATTGTATGGTTCTTTTTTTGTTTATTTGCAACCTACTTTTATTTTATTAAATAATGTATCTTTCTTTTAATTGTCTATTATTATTGTTATTATTATTGTTATTATTATTATTATTATTATTATTATTATTGTTATTATTGTTATCATTATTTTTATATGTTACAAATTGTAAATTATACAATTTTTTATAAATTAATTTTGTTTGTCATGTCATTTACAGTAATTACTTTTGTTTATGATATTTATCTTGTTTTTCTGATGGTAAATTTTCCCCAGTAAGTTTCACTTAAATTTTCTTTTTTAATTTTCTAAGAATATTATATATTTAAAAGACAATATTGAAACTTATTTTTGTAAAGCTTTAATATAAGATTAAGTATAATATAATGTATAATATATTAATACAACATAATAGTCAAATATAAGGTTAAGTATAATATAAGACTAAGTATAATATAAGTCTAAGTATAATATAAATTAAAATATTATAATATAAATTTAAGTATAGATTGAAATTTAACCTCAAGATCAGTAATTTTGAATTGAACAAGTTATCTAAAAGTATTTTTAAAGAAGTGTAGAAATATTAAATATTCTTTGAGATGTTTTCAAAAGTCATTTTATGGCAACCAACATATTTTGTGGCAACCTTTATAACTGATGGCAACCAAAATATGTTGTATCAACCTTCACAATTAATGGGAACCACCACATTGTGTGGCAACCTTTACAATTGTTGGCAACCAACATGTTTTGTGGCAACTATTATAGTTGATAAAACCAAAAAAATTGTAAGAACCTTTAAAATTAATAGCAATGACCAACTTTTATGGCAACTTTAATAAAGGATGGCAACCAAAATGTTTTGTCGCAACTTTCATAATACTATAATTGGTTATACTGGATGAAAGTGACATCGGCTTTTGTCGTTAAAGTGCTGTAATAAAAAATGTAAATTAAACCATTTCAATTTGTTCTGTTCATTTTGAACAATTTTGATTTTAATATATAAGAAACAGAATATTTTGACTTTAAAATATAAGAAACAGAATATTTTAACTTTATTGAAAAATAAAAATTTGACATCTTATTTTTATCAATTTGATAAAATATATGAATCAATGAAATTTTTCTCTTAAGTTAAAAAAAACTTTCATTCATTTAACAAAGTTTAACATTAAGTAGTTGGATTATAGTGCATTAAAATTAGCATTAGAGTGTTTGTAATTGTCAACACCCTAAACGTAACTCCATGGAATGGATTATAGTGCATTTCACTTACCATTAAGGTGTCCGCAATTAGAAACTCTGTTGGTAACCGTGCATTGATCCTGATGATAGAATAACATAGTTCCAAACAATTTCCGAACATCTTAATATTTGGAATAACTATGAAATCCATGTTTGAGTGATATTGACTTTTTGTATAGGTATTACATTACTGTAACCAATTATAAGTGTTCAAGTAATGGCAAACAAACTAGAACATGTTATTATATTTTTTCCAAGAATTTGCTTAAGTTTGTCATGTTTACTAAATTTCAAATGTTTATTATTAATTCTTCTCACTTTCATTTTTAATGCAAACAAACTATGGCCTTATGTTTTGCACTGCTTTTATGTTTGTTTCTGCCAAGTCTTAACATTATTTGGATATATTTCTATTTTATTTGTCATTGAAATAACCAATAATAACTCGGTTTCTTTTGACAGAGAAGTTGATTTGTCATGTTCTATTTTCAGTGGACAGTACCCCATTGAAAAATCTTTTTACTCGTAGAACAGATTCCATTTGTACTTCATTGTAGGCTTCCCTACAAACATTTTATTGCGACATCGTATATGATCGTGCACGATCGTATGCGACATCGTGCACGATTGTCTGCGACGTTGTATCAAAATGTGTGTAGGGTTTAGTGTGTCTTGGGAGGAGTTGGTGTAATTACTTTAGCATTTTATTGCTTACCCTGTAAATATTTCTTGCAGAATTCATACAAGTTCTTGCAAGATACATGCAAGTTAATGAACACTTGCTGACGATTTGTCATGCACTTGCCCAACCTAGAGCCACACCCGGTGTTCCACCAGAAACTCCTTGGAGATAAAACCGACGTGTCTGATCGATAAATTTGGGTGGAGCCCGTGCCAAATGCATGCCCTCTGAAAGGATGGTGGATATGCCACATTGATTACAGCAGAGACCTCTTGATCTTGTAAAAGCAATAACACACCTTGCCCTTGAAATGAGGGAAACCCCGACCCAGGTGGTGTATGTGGTGAAACTACATTCATAGCCTGGTCAGCTAGGACCGAATGAAAGTAATTAACCAACTCATGAAAGAAAGAACTTATAGTTGTTATTCATTTTAATAATTAGCACAATACGTTTTATACTTAACAAAAAAGTTATTCAGGCAGTGAGGGTTATAATTATTAATGTTTTTGTTGAAAGACTTAATGTTTAAAAGTCCCATTCGGAAAAAAATAAAGGCACGACAAATAATTTACCTTTCTACAGAGCTCTAGTACCTAGACTGGAATATTGTATCATATTTACTGTATTTATTATTCGGTATTTATCGTATTTATGCTTTGGTATTTATCGTATTTGTGGTGTAGTATTTACTGTATTTATGGTACGGCATTTACTGTATTCATGGTAAGGTATTTATGGTACGATAGTTACTGTACATATGGTACGGTATTTACTGTACTTATGGTACAGTATTCACCGTATTTATGTTACAGTATTTACCATATTAATGGTATGGTACCAAACGGCACCAAAAATATAAATTTACATAGTGTTGTGGACCAATTACAAATAAATGATTTATCAAGTATTTGTTGGCAGTCGGCGATTTCTTGAGTCTTGTTCTTATTCCTTTGGATTTATTTCCTTCACAATTTTCTCTATCTAATGCTGCTTCAATCATCATTTTGTGGCATAGATTGGGGCGTATGTTTTTTAAATATTAATTGGACCATTAATAGTACAAGTGAGGCAACTCACATTCCAATAACATAGAGCTTACCTCACTTGTGATATTGAATCAACAATAGCACAAGTGAGGCAACTCACATTCAAATAACATAGAGCTTACCTCACTTGTGCTATTAGCAATCCAATTATCATTTGATAAACAATCAACTCTTAAGACAGACGACATTTCTTATTGACTTAGACAATTCTTTTTCCCATTGAATGTAGGTCGAAAATAGTTTGAACATTTGTGTTGTCCCTAAAATAAGTTAATAAGTAGTTGGTTACTTTAGAGCAGTTGTCTGGCGTCCAATAACTTTAGAGCAGTTGTATGGTGTCCAACAACCGAATACTGTTGGCTGAAAACATGGATTGTCCTCAAGAGTAGTAATTCATAACCTTGTCCAAGTATGAGTAAGTAAATATTAGTTCGAGTAAGGACAACCTAATGTGAGTCGTGTAATAATTGGCTCAAAGGCGTTTCATGTAACTAGTAATTTGAGTAAGTAAATGTTGACAACAAGAATTGTGCAAAAGTCGTTCAAAAGCGTTTCATGTAACTAGTATGTCGACAATGAGATTGTTCAAAGATGTTCCGCCCTTCATACAAATGTTTGTTGTTTGCAGGAACCCGAAGGCCAGTTGAGTCAGTTCCACAACCTGATGCGACAACACTTTAGCAGCCTCAGCAACTTTTTGGTCGTGCAGAAGAATCTGACGCTCTTCGCTCCTTCGAACAAGGCTTTCGAGATGGTCGACAAGGATAGATTGAATGAGGTTGGTTTCTTATTTTTTTTTTTTTTTTACATTAAGTTAGTTATTTATTGAATTCTTGTTTTTTTTATATTAGAATATTTGTTTATTTATAAGGACTATGTAGTAGTCATTTGCTTGACATATAGTTTCTCCGATGTGAGAATCGTGCAAGTAACCTGCAAGATATGTGTTCTTGCTAGGTTAAAAAGAATATGATAGGTTTTCGTGTAATACAAGTTTTAATCATACTTATTTATTATATTTGTATCACTTTATTATGTTTTCATGTCAATATTATTATAATGTTTACGTTTTTATTTTACTTGTTTTTTCAGTAGCAAAAAGTGATAATAAAATTTTTTTTATTAGGAATTAAAATAATATATATTTTATTCAATTCCAGATCACCCTACAAAAGGAAGCTTTGGGAGACTTGTTGCAACTCCACATCTTGACCCGCCGCGTCACCACCGACGACATCATTTTCCGAAGCGTTAACGAGGTAGGAAATTTTTCCGTAGTTGATGTTGTCATTTATTTATTGTAAAAACGTAATTATTTCAAGTGTATTCATGAAGCATCATAGAACAGACCTGGAAGAATTCCACCAAAGCTTAGGACCTGTACTGTTCTATGATCATTTGTGATCATGCTTACAATAGCACAAGTGAGGTAAGCTCTACATTATTTATATGTGGGTTACCTTACTTGTGATATTGTTGTTCCATATAATTATAATTGAGATTGTAAATAATAATTAAATTGTTAACTAACTATTTTCTAGATAAAATCCCTATTTATTAGTTATTTATTTTGAATAAAAAATAATTTGTAAAATATATTCAAGCTAGAACTTTAGTTAAAAATGTTTCTAAGAAAAATATTTTCCATCTTCCTTAATTCATAAAACTGTTCCAAGATTTTTTTAAATTTTTGTTTGTACTTTAAAAAAAAATATTAAAAAAAATTGTTTGTACTTTTAAAAAAAAAAGATTAAAAAAAATTGTTTATACTTTTTTTTTAAATTGTTGTTTGTACTTTTTAAAAAAAAAGATTAAAAAAAATTGTTTATACTTTGAAAAAGATTCCATTTCAGCAAAAAATATTTAAAATGTTCTGTTTTGATCGTTGGAATTTTAGCCGAGTAAAATATCTGTAAGTTGAACTATAGTTTACAGTAAACAATCTGGTGCGATGTTAACACCCTCCCAGGCCTTGTGCTTCACTTCTATATGTCATACTACACTGGCAACACTTGACTAACTCTTATGTCTAAGGTAGTCAAATTACCTAACTTGTATTTTTAGGATAGCTGGTCAAAATTGACTAACCTTTGTTTCCAATGCACACTTTTTTGTTGATTCAATCAATTTTCTTGTGATTCAATTAAAAGTGTATCACATTGTACCAATGTGATATAATTTTGATTGAATCACAAAAAGTTGATTGAATAAACAAAAAAATGTACACTGTTAACAAAGGATAGCCAATTTGATGATGTCAATGTTGACTACCTTACACATAAGAGTTAGTCAACCTGACTATCCTAGACATAAGAGTTAGTCAACTTGACTATCCTAGACAGAAGAGTTAGTCAAGTGTTTTCAGTGTATTGCTTTTCACTCTCTTATCTGATGAATCCATACGAGAGTTGGGTAACTTTAACTGACTTGAATTTAATGAAAACTGTTCATAAAATAAATTTTATTGAAATAATAAATATAATCAAAATTGCAATCGATCTTTCTCGCATAATAATTGTTTTGTTTTTAGATTTTTTTATTCCTCCAGTTTTTGTTTTTGTTTTGTTATTAATGCCAATTTGTTTTTACCTAACCATGCTTTCCGTGTTTCTTTAATATCTTTATGTGATTTTGGTATCCTCTTCATCTTCCGGAAACAACAAATATTACAATTAATAATTCTATAAATTTTAAAGTATATATCACCATTTGTTAATCATTAAAACATTTAAATAAATAATGACAATTTAGAAACAGAAAGTTTTGAAAAGAAATTATCTTTGTCTTTCCTAAGATGTCCAATGTCTCTCAATAACTCAACTTATTTCAATGACTAAAAATAAATGCAGAAATGCCCCAAGTCAAGTTCTTCCTACCTTCATTCTCAGACCAGATATAAACTAACTAGTGTTTAACATTGTCAACTTGATTTATCGGTTGCCAAAGAAAATCAAAATAATTTAAAAAGACTCAGAGATTTGTCTCACCTAGCTACTAAACCCTTGAATATTAATTAGGAAATATACATCCCATATAATAACTAACTTCAATGTATTTCAGGCCTTGTAAAAAAATTAGGCTTAATAGTTTTTAGAAAAATGTTGAATTTGCTTAAATAATCTTGATTGTGGTTTGGTGCTTATCTGTCCTGAATTCATTTTTCTAATACTAGATTGAAAGCCAATTTTTATATGTTTGGGGCCGGTTCTTTTGATAAATTTAACAGTATGGAATGACCTTCATAATTTGAGTCTTAATTATTCTCATTTGCATATTTGTATGATATTCACAAATATGGTGGCAGTATGTTTTGATAGTATGGCATTCACAAATATGGTGGCAGTATGTTTTGGTGGTATAATATTAACTATATATAGCAAAAGGTTGGAAACAAATATGAAAAACACCAAATTTGACGTTGTAAACCAATAGACAAAAAAATTCTCACTCTTTCAAGGACACATAACTGTTCTTTATTAAATATTTATTGATGGTGCATTATGTACAACCCAAATGAATGGAGATGTTTAACATGAAATAGAATAAATAGAGATGTATAACACACAATAGAATAACTTTGATATCTGCAAAAGGAAATAAATTTAAATGTCACGCTGCTTTCATCGAATCGATTTTGAACTTTGCATCCACTTCTCCTTTTTTGCATAGTAAGATGTCCATAAATGTTCAGTAGCTTGAGCAGTCTGCAAAAAATAAAACATTACCGTCTCGCCCTCAATTATGGTGAAATGTATGCTTTCGTCTTACAATGGGTGAACAGGGTTGACTTTTTATTGTATTAACAAACTTCCTACTGCATGTCAAGTGTTTTTCCAACTATGATTTTTATTTGTTTTTCAGAAACCTGCGTTGTCTTAAATTTTTTTATCCTCCCCCCCCCCTCCCCTCACAAAATTATTTGATTTTTTTAACCCCTCCCCAATAATAAATAAATCTTTAAAAAAATTGTAACTTTTTATTTTAAGTTATATTGAAAAAAACTTGAATTATATGATTTAGTATTTTAGATTAATTGGTTTAATTCACGTTCGTAAAAAAAACGAATTTCTGTTCCGATTGTTTCTTTTTAAATGACCTTGACCATGACCATGAACTTGAATAACCTGCCGATGGTGTCGTACCATTCGGTTGATTTTGCCTCCAAAGCTCGTGTGCTGTATAACATCCCATAATAAAAAATATAAATAATAATAAAAAATGTAATTCTCATCACCACACATATAAAATATTTTGCATTACCAGTTTAATGATTGATTTGCTGGTTATTCTGTTGTTATTATAACACCTTAACCGTTTCTTGTAACACCAGTGATGCATTAGTCTAATGGCTTTTTCCATTTTATGTAACACCAGCGATACAAATTAAGTTAGTTATGTTTTTAATAAGTGCATAAATTAATTAAAAAACATTTGTATCACTGGTGTTACATAACATAGAATAAGCCATTAGACTAATGTATCACCAGTGTTATATGAAATGGTTAAGGTGTTTTTAGATCCAAAGTATATTTACATAATTACAAATTCATACAATAGCAATATATATACAAAATATGGGAAGCAAAAATTTGTTGAAACATCGGAAAATCATAAAAATACTTGATGGTCTTAAATTCTAAAATAAATATATAAAACCTATATATATATATATATATATATCTATATATCTATATC
>JARUHE010323141.1:0-19700 GCA_031471125.1 Archaeomysis grebnitzkii | reverse complement strand
TTTAATTATAATTATAATTCAAGGTCATGCTTTAGGCTTGCACATTGTCCACTCCAATAGTAATTCCGACAAAAGCCTAGTTTAGATCTGGTTATAAAAGTACTAACAAATACTATACATGAGAAATCCCTAAAAAGGAATCATAAAAGTATAGTTCTCAAAAACCTACTTTTAAATGTTGTTTTACTTATTTTGTAAACTAGTACCTAACCCAACCTGACCTGACCTGAACTGACCTTACATAAATCACAAATAAAAGCTGCCATTGGACAAAATACAGTTTTTAAAAATTTCCCTAAATTGATGGTACTTCCTTGATAAGTGTTATAGAATTGATTAATAGGGTAAATCTTTACAACGCGGACCCAATTGTACCTAGCTATGTGACAACTGTGTATGTTGGAATTCACAACTCGACAGCATGCAATGGAACTGATTATAAATTAAAGTTTTTCAAATCATTTTCTTTGTAAAGTCTTGGAAAAACTACAGAAACTCACCTAACCTTACCTAACCCAACTTTTTCGTACATACAGAGCGTAAGAAAACCTATAAGAGGACCATTACAAAAAACATTGGCGAGCGCATAATTTAGACTTACGATATATAACATGTTATAATTACTTTACCATAGTATATATTTCTATAAGTTGTAGCTTAATAGACATATTTCATCATATTACAATTTTAATAAATGCTATTTTTGCTAAAAACTCTATAGAAAAAATTGCAAAATTGGGCCCATGTTTGTAAGATTAACCATTAATAGGTCTAAAGTAGGCTTTAGCCGTGATTCCTATGGAGATTGTGGCAAATATAGTTCTAAAGCATTACCCTACTATAATTCTAGATGGAATTCGAAATTGTAATATAAGCAAGTATCTAATCATAACGCTTAGTATGAAATTCCAACTTAAAGAAAACAAGCGTGGCTAAATGACGTCACCGTGTCTACACAAAAAAGAAACATAGCCTAATTGTAATGGAATTAACAGTTTCGTTTTTACATTTTTCTAGGTGAACATAGATTTCCGCACTAAGGTTTTTTTTTGTCAAGAATAAAAAACTTTTGTAATAGTTTTTTTTATGTAGGGTATTCTTTGAATCTCCCTTACCTTGACCATAAGAAACCTATGAATATGAGGCAGTAGGAACACACAAATCAGAACCTAAAATAACCCTCACGTATGTAAAAGATAATTAGATATTGCCAAAATTTCTTATCACTGCTAAACTGAAATAATGACAGGTACGAACTTTTTTCAATATATATCATGGAGCTTGGTTGTAATTAAGTTTGTTTTGAATTCATTTGGTACCATAACGTTCACATGAACAACATATTGTAATGGGGTCAATTAAATTGGCTTATCACTAGTTTAGATCCATGGCCAAATTATAGCCTTCTTTTAAAGAAACGATCGTTGTTTATTATAAAAAAGATTTTAAATAAGTTATTGATCAATCGCTCGCTCTTTAAAATGATAATACTAAGTACCATAAAAACGTGACCAGCAACGTGATTGAAATGTTTTCCAAGTTGAAATACATGTTCCTTCTATCGACTCTTACAATAATCTGAAGCAGAGTCGATAGGTAGTAAGGATTCGATAATGGGGCACTGGTTGCGTTTATATGCACATGCAAAGTGTTTCTTTCTGCATGCAGATATATATATATATAATAATATATAGCATTGTATAAAAAATGTGAACATTTTAGATACTTTTTTTTAACATACAAACACAGCTTTTAATACGTAGCATTTACTCTTACTTGTTTGATAAAAATTTACTTATGAAACTAACAATTTCTAAAATTTATATATTACAAATTTGTTTTAATAAGTATTTACATGAAACGAACAATTTTTAAAATTTCTTCAATACATATCTACTTAGGAAACGTACACGTTATTTCTAAAAAATCTTTAATAAACATTTACTTATGAAACTAACAATTTCTAAAAACATTTAAAAAATACTTACTAATAGAACTGAAAATTTCAAAAATTTCTTTAATAAATTTTTACTTATAAAACTAACAATTAATAAAATATTTAAAAATTACTTACTAATGAAACTTAAAAATTTAAAAAAAGTTTTTTAGAAAAGATTTATTTTGAAACTAACAATTGCTAAAGTTTATTTAATAAATATTTACTAATGAAACTAATAATTTATAAAATTTCTTTAATAACAGTTTATTTGTGAAACTAACAATTTATGAACTATAATTAATAAAAATTTACTTGTGAAACTAACAATTTTATTTTTGTCGAGCGAGTGAAACAAAGTGTTACTTTTCCGTCGTCCTCGTCCGGACATTCAAGAAAAGATTGAAGTTTTTATTTTCTTAATAACTTCTTTGTTTTTTAATATTTTTGCATCAAGTTTTCAGAACTGAGCAATCAGTGTACTTAAAATATAATGCAAAAGCATTCTTTTTAGATAATTCCATATTTTTTGTTATTTTAGGTTAAGATGAGGAGAAATATATTGTAAAATATTTCACATTCCAGAATAAAACTAAAAGTATTTATTTTTTCAGAATTTAACAATAAATATGCATGTATAAATACAATGTAATATTTAAAAGAAATTAATTTTTGTCGAGCGTGCGTAGCAGAACTCTACATAGGCGTAGCAGTTCTGATGTCATCGTCGGCGGTAGACAGTGACTTGAATGCTTATATATCATCTATACTATTATTATTTCTTTTCATATAGGATTGGTTATAGGTTTTAATATATTACTAGATATTTTTATTTGATTTTATCACTTTTTATCTATATTTTTTCATCAAATTAACTTAACAAAATTTGTTAAAGTTTTTTTTTCTTATTTTGATGTTGTTTATGCATCAATGGATTGGAAATGAAGTACACATAAATAGTCTGTAAGGTGAATTTTTGATAAAATAATGTTTTCTCACTTTGTAACACCATTTTTTATTGGCTTTTGTAGAGATATTGTTTTTTAAAGAAACTGAATGAATCATCGCGAGACATTTGAACCGTACTGTTCGTGGGTTACTAGTTTATTATTGTTAGGAGTATTTGATTGTGTTGTACATTAGAAAAAAATCAATAATCGCTCGGCATTTAAGCGGCATGGCGGTTTAGGCATAACTAGTCATTAATAAATATTTAATTATGAATCTAAAAACTTCTAAAAAAATTGTAATAAATGTTTATTTATGAAACTAACAATCTCTAAAATTTATTCAATTAGTATTTACTTATTAAACCAGCAATGTTTCAAGAAAAGTTAAACTGAAACAAAGTAAAAGTAGGTGTACATGATTATGAAAAAAATTCTTTCGGTTCTTGCATGCTTTAAATTTACAGCTATTGTTTAGAATGCAAATGTTTCTACGTTTTTGTCGAGCGTGCGTAGCGAAGCTCTACATAGGCGTAGCAATTCTGATGTCGGCGTCGGCGTTAGACAATGACTTGAATGCTTATATATCATGTATACTGTTATTATTTCTTTTCATATAGGCTTGGTTATTGGTTTTAATATATTACTAGGTATTTTTTTATTTGATTTTATCACTTTATCTACATTTTTTCATCAAGTCAACTTCTTTTTTTTAGTTATTGAACAAAATTCATAGATAATGAGCTGAATAATAACTTTGATTGAATAAAAAAATTCTCTATATTATATTTTCTTTATAAATGATGTTTTATAGCTCAAATTAACTTTAAAAATATTTCGCTATTTTTATAAGAGGTGAAGGTAATGTTGAAGTTTTTTCTTAATTTTACAATTTTTTCTTGAGTAATAACTTTTCTTATAAAAATTTCCCTAAAAAAATGATGGTTTTTAATGAACTTAAAAATTATTTCGCTGTTTTTAAAGAGAAAAATGTTTAAAGTTTTTTTATTGAATGAAGTTTATAGATAATGAGCTGAACAATAACTTTGCTTAAATAAAAAATATTCTATGAACTATTTAAAAAAAAATGTTTTATAGCACTAACATAGAAAATATTTCAATATTTTTATAAAAGGTGAAGGTAAATGTTAGTATTTTATAAATTGATAACTTGTTTATAAGTTCAATTAATCTGTCATCTAGGTTTTTGTCTTTTACTGAAACCATTTGTTATCTCTGGTTGGTGGATGCCCTATTATATCCAAGTTTTTTCACTTGGTTCTGCCTACAAAGAGTTTCCATTCTGGTATTTGTGCTCATGTTTCTAATGTACGTACTTAGCGAAGCTGTACATATGAGTATCATTTCCATCTATACTTTTTAGGGTATCCATCCTATGGATGGATAAATAAACAAGTTTCTATAGATTTTCCCTACAAATGTTGGTTTTAATGAACTGAAAAATATTTCGCTGTTTTTTATAAGAGGTGAAGACACATTCATTTTTTTGTCATTATTCCAGTTTTACCTATGGTTTTGTATTTTAAAAAAATGCAACTAAAAATTACCCTACACAATTTGAAAAGTACCGCATTGATTTATATTTGAATGGTCCATTTTTAGCTAAAAAAATTGGAACATTATAGACCCTCACCTAACCCGACTTTGCTCTTCAAATGGCTTCTATTTGGCCAAATTGCACCATTTGAGGAGCAAAGTCAGATTAGGTGAGGGTCTAATGTTCTTTTCTTAAGGCTGGAGCTTTGTGCATGTGCTCAAACCTAACAAGCTTGCTCGAACAATTTTGGGAACGCGTTACTTGATTAGAAATTTACATAAAATACCCTACATCTCTTTATCTTTTTCCTTAGATATTGCCAAAATACGAAACTAGAATAATTTCGTTTTTTTTATTTCACATTTTTTAGAAGTTCAATTAATCTGTGATCTAGGTTTTTGTCTTTTACTGAAACCATTTGTTACCTCTGGTTGATGGATGCCCTACTATATCCAATTTTTTTAATTTTATTTATAAAATTTGGTTCATGTTCGGAAATTAAGTGCAAATAAATAGTCTATAAGGTGAATTTTTGATCAAATTAGGTTTTCTCACTTCGTAACACATTTTTTAATTGATATTTCTGTATGATGACATAGAAAAATTTCAGATAAAAGTTTTTAATTTTTTTTTATTAAGTTACTGAATGGTCGAAAAAAAACTTTGACCTGTTCAATTTGTGGATTACAAATTATCAATATTATGACTGGAAATTATTTTCATGTATTTTTTGGTATATTGGAAATGTTTTTTTTATTCTTTGCAATATTCTGATTTTCTTA
Organism: Archaeomysis grebnitzkii; assembly: GCA_031471125.1. Classification (NCBI taxonomy): domain Eukaryota; kingdom Metazoa; phylum Arthropoda; class Malacostraca; order Mysida; family Mysidae; genus Archaeomysis; species Archaeomysis grebnitzkii. Next base: position 14,477 of record JARUHE010323141.1, on the reverse strand, counting down.
GAAAAAGAAAAGCAAGTCTTGAATTAAATAATGTTCCTCTATTGTTTATTGATGTGTTTATCTATTATTTATTTATTTATTTATTTATTATTTATTATTTATTTATTATTATTATTTATTTATCTATTATTGCCCAAAAAAATATGAGTCGCCTTCAAATATAAAATTATGCAAATTTAAAGCTGATTGGTTAACTTTAAATTGTTTTTCTGCTGTCTAGGACGATGTTAGTATTTGAGGGGAATTTTTGATTTAGTAATATTTCTCTTAATCTTTCTCTTAATCTTAATCTTAATCTTTCTCTTAATCTTAATCTTAATCTTAATCTTAATCTTAATCTTATGCCCTACTTGATTGCCATTTGTAGTATAGGGACTTGGAAGATGTGTTTTTATTGTTTGGTTTTGCTTATAACAAAAATCTTTCAGATGAATTTTGAGTAAACTATTTTTCCAATTTAAAGCCCTTTCTAATTGAGTTTTTTTATGAAACACAAAATTGTTGAGATATTGAACTAATCGGTTTGTAGATTGTTTTTTTTTTTCAAAAATATTTATTTGTATTTTATTTATATTTATTTATTTAGGAGTGGAAAGAAACCCTTTTACAAAAATATTAAATACCTTTCACAAACTTATGGCACAAAAAAGATATTATAATATGGCTCCATCCAATTAAAAGTTATAACTATCTATGATCTACTGTTGAGCTTAGAGGTTTTTTGTCGAGCATGCATAGGGAAGCTCTACATAGGCGTATCATTTCCAATATCATCATTGGGGTTAGGCAATGACTTGAATGCTTATATATCATCTATACTTTTACAATTTCATTTAAAAATGCCTTGTTTTAATATATTCGTTAATATTTTTTTTTGTCTGGCGTGTGTAGCGAAGCTTTAATTAGCATGGCAGTTCCGATGTAGTCATTGGTGTTAAACAATGACTTGTATGCTTATATATCATCTATACTTTTAAAATTTCATTTAATATGGTGTTGATTATTGGTTTAACATAATAGTCTATATATGTTTATTTAATTGTATTACTTTTTATCTATATTTTTTCATTAAATTAACAAAGTGTTTTTCAATTTTTGGTTTCATTGGTAGCATTCGATAGGCTTTTTTTGAGGCATAATTCTGCCGACAAAATCAATCTGGTAGCGAAGATAAATGAAAGATCATCCAGTAACTCCACTCTGGGTTCGCTTTACTTTTATTTCTCTCAAGTGAAAATTTAAATGTACCAAAATTATTATTTTTGTTGTATATGTGATTCTAGTTTAATAATTTTTATATGAATTTAAAAAATATTATTTTCTTACTAAAAATTATATCAAAATACATAATAGATTTTATATACTGTATAAGACCTGATATATAATATAAAAAATTGAAAAAATTATTCTTGAAGAGAGTTATTTCTGATCAGGTATATGACTTATCAGGTCTTATAAAACAGTCAAAATATTGTATATTCTTATATTATACACATTTGACCCAGTTATAAATTTTTATTAATTTAATTTTGAAATAATTAAAAATAAATTTGGAACATTATCAGAGCTAAATACTACGTATTTTGGTATAATTTTTACTAAGAAAATAATAATTTTTAAATCTACATAAACAATTATGGAACTGTAGAATCACATACAATAAAAAATAACAATTTTGTTACATCCAAATTTTTACTTGAGAGAAATAAAAGTAAAGCGAACCTGGAGTGGAGTTACTGGATGACATTTTACTTATCTTCGCCAATCATTGCTACCAGATTGTATTTGTCGGCATAATTATGCGCCAAAAAAAACTATCAAACACTACTATTTATACAGCAATAGGTTGAAAATGAAGTATACATAAATAGTTTTAACCCTCTACCGCCATATGTTCCTCTACGGGAACAAAAATATAAATGCTTATAATAGGCCGAATATTAGTTGTATGAGCACGATGACTGTTGTCACAGAGGCGGATCATGCTACAGTTGTCATACAAGCGGAAAAATTGGTGCCGATTATGATTGGGCAGCAGTTATCAACAAGTGACACTCATTGATGCAAAATGTTCCCACTCAGAAACATACATATATTTTTGCACAAAGTTTAAAACAACCGACCATTTTACATAAACATTTATTTGTAATACTACTTGGCAAATAGTTGACGAAAATTATCAGAACAAAACAATACAAAAATAGTTATAACTTGTAATTGAAGCTTATCACTGGCGTTTCAATTGATGTTTACAATTGAAAAGTGTACTGGTGTAAAGGTTTCAACTGGTGTATTGGTACTGATAGGTGTCTTTGGTCACCGAAAACCCTTTGAGGAGCAAAGTCAGGCTAGGTTTTGTTTGGGGGGGTCTCGATTATGCTAAACTTTACTCAAATACTGCAGTTTTTGTACAATATGCGACGCGACAATGCCAGTCTTTCTCCACTTCCACCATATTTGTAAATCCATATACATATATTTCAAAATTATCACATGGGATACTTGTCCCTAAAAAGCATAGGAAAAATATTTATTTTTCTTTAATTTCATAAAAACATAATTCAGGCAGTAGAGGGTGAAGGTTATTTTTTGATTAAAAGATGTTTTCTCACTTTATAACATCATTTTTATTGACATTTTAGATTGTGGAGAGAATGAAATACTTGTTCGTGTTTTGTTTTTGTTTATGCATGAATGGATTGGAAATAAAGTATATCTAGTGTCTAAGGTGAATTATTGATTAAATGATGTTTTCTCAAAAATAGAAATATTGTTGATAAAAAAAATTGTAAGTTACTTAATGAATGATTGTGAGACATTTGCAATTGTTTGCTTCTTGAATTACTAGTTTCTTTAAAGTTACTAAATGAATGGTCGCAAGAACTTTATACCATTCGGTTTGTGGTAATTAGAATCTACTTTCTCATCATACAGGATTGAGCAATGCTGTTAGTTAATACATTTTTATAGCGTAGAATTGTTGCGTTTTTTCGGTTAAGGTAAATTTATTTGAAGAACTAGTGGCAACACTTTTCAGTGAAACCTTTAATTAGTTGAGTTTTATTGAATCAAGCACAACTCGACAGATATCATTTTGCTATTTCATACACAGTTTGTGGAAGGAATAGGTAAGTTTTTCGCTGATGATTTTATTAATTTCATTTTTTTTGCTTTAAGTTTTAATACATTTTTTGTTGGTATTGCAGAGTAGGGACATCCATATAAGTTGTTGGTGCTAAGGCATGTAGATATCCTATATGATGGGACCAACAGAAAATATGGCTCCACAGTATTTCAGCTAAAGAGACCTGTCAAAGGAGCACCAATGTTCATATTTGATATGTATGTCCAGTCATACATATATGATGTGAAATGTGTGTGAGACAAAGTTAGAATTATAGTTCGTTGACTAGTTTAATATAAGTTTAGTTTTAATCGAAAGTTCAAAATTCTTAATTTTTTCTTGTACATTAATAAACTTGAATGTGTGTTATTTTATTTTGCCTATATAGTGTAAGTTTACAAACTTAGAAATAATTTTACATCAGTGTGACACTATGAGCAAGTTTTAATTGCTTTTATATATTTTTCTGTTAATAATTCTATAAACTATTGATTATTTTAGCATTGAACCTGTTAAAATTCTGACTACCCTCAACATATAACATTATCCTGGTGCTGTGGTTTTCAACCAGTGTTCTTAACATCAGCTTGATAATCATAATGTTTTTGAATGGTTTTAATCAATCAATGGATAATAAATAGCATAGGACAAAATTTAGCTCATTAGTTTGTGCTCTTTGAGTATGTTGATACATTTTTTTTAGAAGGAAAGCATCAGGCATTTGGCTGTGGTAAACTGTGAGCCAGCAGCATATGTTATTTCAGTTTGGAATGTTTAGTAAAATGCACTCAAGACATAATAACCATATGGGAAACTTAAGGTCTGCTAAATCTTGAAAGTTTGCAAAATGGAATAATAAACTAGTCTCTCCCCTTCATAGGCAAAATAAAATTTGTTATATTTCACGGCAAAACTCGATGTGCATTGTGTTTTCATACAATAAAAGTATCTTAAATTGGTCACGCAAGTTATTTTTATTTTACTCGATGAAACATTTGTTGTACAGGTCACAAACAATCCTAAATCTAAATCATTGATTTTAGATTTTTAACCAAAAATTTTTTAGACTAGTAATGTTTATTTAGGATTAAATTAAGAACCAATTCTTCAGCAATATCCTAAAAAAATGATTTTAGTGATATATTTGTTCGATATAAATTAAAGATGTATATATTATGGACAACTTGCACTCCATAAAAACGCATAGAATTTTACATTTGAAGTCACAGGAATTCGTGTTTTTAATTAGGGCAATGGTAGGTTCCCCATGGCCAGATCTGCAATGCTCAAAAGTCAAAACTTTAGCCTAAAGTTTAATAAATATTTCCTTTCCTTAAATTCAAGTTCAACTTACGTCTTTACACATTTTTAGCTCTTTAATAAATTACTGTCATTGTTGTAATCAATGTAATGTGTTAATGGTAAAATTATTATTTATTTAAAATTAATTAATTAATCAAACTTTTAAAATTCACTCAAATTATTTTCCATGATGGTTTAAGATGCCATGATTTAATCACATTAAAATTTAAAATTCATTTAATCCTTTTTCAATGAAACCTTTTAAATGGTAAATATAAAACGTGTAGTTGCATATTACTTACTTTCTTTTTATTAGTGTTTACCTATTTTTTCAAATTTCACTTTTTTTGTAGAACAAAATATCTTTAGATTTCAATAGTATAGGCCTAGCCTAGCTTTTTGTTTTTGGTTTATTTATTTATACATAGGCATTTGTTTATTGTTGTTTCCCTGTTAAATGAAGAAAACTTTACACTTATAAGTTATTCACTTGAAATTAAAAAATATTTGAATTATTTATATCATATTTTACAAGGTATTCACAAATATTTCACAAATTTGAAATCACAATGACACGCACTTCATAATAAACCTTTAACTATTCAACTATTTTAGTTAATTTTACTTTCATATTTCTACTTAAAATTTAATTTAATCATTTTACCTAATTTTTAATTAAAAATTCAGCTTTATAAATTGATTTAAAGACATTTAAACTGGGGCATCGAATGATCGAAACATGCAGACAAATTTCATTTAACTTATCAACTTTGCGTGGTCACTGGTCAATCGAATTTAATGTAAGATGTTCAAATCATGATTGAAAAAACTCTAAATTCGAAAATAATTATTGTACAGAAATTAAATTTTTTTTCAATTTTCCATTTCTTCAAATGAGGGCTTTTTGGATTTTCTCTCCAATTTTCATTTGACAGTTGATGCCAAACAATGAGGTCGAAATACACCATGCTCTGAGGTTGATCGTAGATTGTACGATAGAATTTGTGGACTTACTTGTTGTTCTCAAAACACACCACTGGCTAATACGAAATGCTTCGCTGAAAGATTGTTTGTGTATAGACTTCCAGTATTTGTAATATGCATTGGTTTAACTTGGTTAGCAAAATATGCGCCACACGGCGTTCATGTCTTACTAGAATTATACTAAAGTTGCTAGGCACTGAACAAAAAAAATAGAAATTTATGAAAAGTTGCTAGATAATTACTATGAAATCGTCGTACGTCTGCCTAAAATACGACAACTAAGAGGGTTGAATCTTCCTATGCCATTTAACCCTATAAATTTTCATTTTACATGCTCTTTTGTTTTTTTTCTCCAGTATTTTATTCTTTTTAGCACGAATTTTAACACGGAGTGACTTTTAAGTTTCATAAGAATGTCATCGCTACAAGAACTTATAAAATAAGCCTGCTGTACCAGATCAACAATATGGTTGATAAAATCAATTTTAAAAGGAGAATGAAATTTCAATTTGCAATAAATTTATTTTTTAAGTTGAGAAAAATATTTTAATATGACAAACAAATAAACATCTGCAAATCATTAACTAAATCTAGTCCATGAAAAGTTCAGCATGATTTCAATTGCCTATTTGTTCATCATTTCAAGTTTCACAACAACTTCAGTTTTTTATTATTTATTTTTATGCATTTTTTGTTATCTTAAAAAGGTCGTTTCAGAAGAATTTACATTTTGATACATTGTTGAGTGACAAGGGTGACAAGTTCGAGGTTCATCTCCCCTTCCTCATGGACGGGCACCTCCAAATAACCTGGAGTTGGGAAGCTGGACTTCAGCTCAGCTGGAGCGTTGTCCTTCTTCCAGCACTTGTGGGTCATCTGGAAAGGAATATTTTCTTAAAAACTTTGTCATGAAACGTGAGAAATAAAAAAACTATTTAAAAAGAAACAATTTGATGATTTATTAAAAAATGTACTTAAAAAGAAACAATTTGATAATTCACTGAATAAATGTACTTAAAAATATTCTAGTAACTTACAAGGTGGGATTTCATTTCGGTTGGCTTGCAGATACCGTGACACTTTCCTACTGGAGTGGCAACTTGGCAGATTTTGTCTTCAACTTCTTGGATTTTGTAGACAAACTGCTTGCAGTAGTTCTTCTCGCCTGTAATGTGGATGAAATAATAATTTTTGAGGTCAATCAATTTAATTGAAACTGGTTGTGACGATCGTTGTCCTATGCTAATGCCTGCAACGGCCGTCACATGCAGTGGCAAGGGACAGCGAACGCAACCACTATACTGCATCAATCAACTTGCAAATGTTTTTACAATGTGAAGATGAAACTTGAAACCAACTTACTGAAATGTGTGGCGGTTATGTCAGGTTGGTGTTCATGAGTATAGTCCATTGGGTATTTGCTTCTTGCGCCTTCAACAATAGCCTTGTAAGTGCTGAAGTTGGGGCAATCAGTTTCTTCAGAAACCCAGGATTGGTAGAACAAATCAGCATCGAAAATGTGATGTTTTGGTCCTTGCATATCATTGTAGTATTCACCATCAAAATCACCGCAAATTCCGGACAACATTCCCTTGTATCTAAGACCGGCCAAAATTATGATTTTATTGTTATCTACGAACACCTTCAGCTTGTTGGGCATCTCAACGACGAAGTTTCCATTTCTGTTGTAAACGACGACGAAAACTCTGCCAGATGGATCCTTGACGATTTGTTCAGACTGTGGTTTGATAGCTTCTCCATTTACCTGAAAAGAAAAGCTCGATTAATTTTTATTCAATTATTGAACACGCGTATTTTTCCGTCCGATAATTCATTCATAGATTCATAGAAGCTCACCTTAACTTCTCCCTCCTTCATTTCGACGATGCTACCTCTGTTCACGGAGGTGAGTCTAGCTTCGAGGTGGTCACCATGCTTACGGGTTTCCAAGACCCAGGAGTGTTCTTCTGATCTGTCATTGACAGCAACAGTCCAGCAAGGAAGAGCTTCATGATGGAAGATGTGTTCGTCGAAGGTGTAGACCTTATCGTTGAGGATCTGACACTTGGTATCTTCAACAGGTTCTCTCAACAGAATTTGGTTGAATCTCTTCACTGGGGAATACACTCCGCCAATTGGCAGGATTGAGTCCATAATTTCAGGAACGTGGAACTTGTCAACAATTGCTTCTCTGTCAGACATCTTGGTCCAGAACTTCCAGTAGTGAGATTCAATTGCTCTGCAAACATTAAAAGTAATTCATTGTAGGTCATCAAACAAATGAAAATATTTTCAAGACTTAAGGTGAAGAGATAGAAAAAAGTAACATACCTTTCACCGTGAAGTTCAATTTGTCCTTCTGGGTTGTGTACATCCAAATGGTTGAAATAGATTTGAGGATAAAGGAATCCATGAGTCATATCGCTGAACTTGTAGGTAACGTTCTTCAAGTAGTTGGGCATGTTCTAAGGAAATAAGTTTTTTAACATGGAGAAATTGTTTGGCTTATAATTCATTTTTGAAAAAAACAATATTTTTACATCCAAACTTGATTGTGGAAATGATGCTTACCACATCGTATTTGACAGAAACGTGAGCCTTGTCGTAAACAGCATTGATGGGGAAGCTGTTGCAAGTGTTGTTGTGTTTGTTCATTGTGCAAGAGTTGTGGTGCCATTCATAATCCAAATATTCCTTTCTTTCTTTTGTAAGTTCCAATTTGTACTGAAATAAAAATAAGGATTGAGCAAAGAAAAATTGGTTTCCAAAAAAAGACAACGAAAAATGTCAAAATATGTTATGAAAAAGTATGCTGCAACAGAACATACCTCTGCGTCGATGTATTTGTGTTCCATACAGTTCTCGACTCCGGCATGAAGGTTGATGTGTCCCATAACATTGGGATCCTTCTTCAAGAGCTCATCAAAGTTGACAAACTTGGAGATGATGGGAGACTTTCCATCAACATGGACACAGACCTGAAAAGTCAAAACAATGTTAATTGCTCTTATGGATAAATATTTAAAGTATGAATAAGACAACAGATGTTACAGAGAGAGAAACTTATAAAGAATAAATAACTTTTAAAGTATAAACAAGACAACAAATATTACAGAGAAAGAAGTTAATAAAGAAGAAGTAACTTTTAAAGTATAAACAAGACAACAAATATTACAGAGAAAGAAGTTTATAAAGAAGAAGTAACTTTTAAAGTATAAACAAGACAACAAATATTACAGAGAGATAAATTTATAAAGAATAAGTAACTTACAGATTTCTTTTCAGCATCAAGTCCTTCGAGTTTGGACCTCAAGGCATAGAAAACTACGTTGCTGTGTTCAAGATCGGATGTTGGTGCTCTGTTGAATGAGACACCAATGTCGTATTTCTTTTCTTCACCTCCAGTGAAAACCAACTCAGCGCGTGCAGCTCCGAAGTAGTCTGAAAGTTTTAGAGTAGGTTGAGTTCCACTCGACATTGTAATTACTCAATATTGTCGTTTATCAAGTATGTTCAATAACTTTCATATCATTCAACTCACCAATGTTTTCAGCTTCAACCATAGCTCTTGTCTTCTGGTATCTTTGAACGTTGGAGTCCTCAATAGATAAAGGTTCGTTGAGAGCATCTCCTGCGTTATTGCCGGTGCCGACTGAGGAAATAATATTTTGTTTTAAATTTGAAAGCACAAAAATAATGAAATGAATGTTCAGATAAAGAGTCATAGAGAACATTTGTACAAAGAATTGTTTGGGTTTACTTACTGACTGAAGTTTTGAATGTAACTTCCTTGTTGGCAGATGCTGTTGGGTCGATGAAAAGAGCCATTCTCCATTGTCTGGCATCAACACCACCAAGAGTTGTGAACATTCTTTCGGGTTTGCTGAAAAATTGAAAAACATCATTGATGGTTGGAAAAAATTAATCTATAAAAATTGAAGTTTTGTTTAGCATTAAATTGAAAACTTGTATTTTACTCACTTCAAGAATTCTAAGAAGTTGCCAGATGTCAATGGATATTCAAGATCTCCATCAAATTCAATATCGAAATGAACACCAGTGTAGGCCTCGTTGAACTCCCTGACAACCTGTAAAATAGGATCATACCGTTTTAAAGAATATTCTGATATTTTTGTTTATCATAACTCTTAGATTTATTTTTATTTAATTTATTGAAAAAACTCATGTGATTCAATGTAGATACTATGGTTTTTAGGTTTATTTTTAACATAATTCTTTCATTCGTTTGTATTTAATTTATTGAAAAAACTCACGTGGTTCAAAGGTTCATGTTTCATCAAGTTGGCGTACAAAGGCTTCATTTCCATCTTGGTGAAGTCATCGCTATGCCACATTCCCTTAATCATGGTGAAGGCGTTGTTTCTGCCGAGAACAACTGGGAACTGGAAATATCAAATTAATAACATTGCATAATGAAAAAGTCAACAAACCTTCTATGTAAAAAGCAAAAGTATCATTATAAAAACAAATGTGATTGAAATAAGACGAATAAAAAAATGAATACCTTCTTCTTAAGTGATGGGCTCATGGTAAGCTTGAAGTATTTGTCGACGTTTTGTCTGTTGTATTCGAACCTTCCCTTGATGGGCAAGTTGAATTGTCTTTCACTGTCGATACCAGCTCCAATTTCCTCTTGTGACCAAGGCACAATAGCGGTCATGAGAGTTGTGGCTTTGGTGACAAACCTGAAAACGTTTTCAAAATTAAATTGTTTTTATGGATGATTAAAGTGCAGTTTCAATGTTTTCATTAAATTGAAACTTTAGACTCCGAATTGTTCTCATTAAATATGAAAACAGAAACTTACTTGTGTTGGAATTCAAATTCAAGTTCAACCTTCTTTGATGTCATAAGGTCATAGAAAGTTGGGTTTGGTGAGCCTTCGACAATAAGCTTGGCGTGTCCATCGAAGTTGTTGACAGTTGGTGCCATTGTCTGTTGAGGATAAGCTTTTTATTATTGATGTTTAGGAAGGGTAACTTACTTTTTCTGTCTCCAAGAAGGATAAGCTTTTTATAGTTGATTTTTAGAAATGGCATGTACTTGTTCTGTCTCCAAGAAGATAAGTTAAAATAACTCGGATAAAACACTCACGTAGCAGATGATTGGAAGACCAACTTCAGATGCAATGGCAGTGGTGATGGGTACTGGGTTGAAGTATTTGTTCATGTGGAAGTCCTTTCCTTGAACCAGTTCTCCAATGATGGAAAGGCTGGATCCCACTAAAAAGAAACAACATGAAGTTAGTTAAAGAGAACTTTTCATGTACTAGAGGCATCGCACAAAAAGTTTCTCAATGAGGACAAAAGATTCATAGTTGACACTCACAATGCTTCTTGAAGACATCGGAGTTCAGGGTGAACACTTGTTGCATGTTTTCGAAGAATTGAGTGAAAATGACGGCCTCGGGTTCATGACGGGTGTGGCTCTTCATTTGGACAGCGTCCTGAATAAAGGAAAATTTTATTTTTGTTTTGCAAATTGAATTCTGTTAGAAAATTGTTTAAGTTTCAGGTGATGTTGAAAATTAAATTCTGTTAGAAAATTGCTTAAGTCTCAGGTGATATTGAAAATTAAATTTGAAAAAACTCACCATGAACAATTGGTAGATCTCACCAGCAAGACGAGCATCGGAATTGTGGAGGTTTTCCATGCCTGATGGTTCGAGTAAATCTCTGACCTTGTCGAAGAAGTTGTAGAAAGGCTTCTGGAGACCGTCTTGCATGAAAGTGGCCTAAAATATCAGAAATAAAAATTAAACTCTTTTTTTTATAAACATTTAAATAAAATGAAAAATGTTAGTAACAGAAAAACAGTCATGTCAAAAAGACTTACATCAAAGACTCTGTAGTTGAATCCACCGAGCTTCAAGTTGAAAGATGTATCGATATCAATTGGCAAAACTGATTCCTTGTTGGTGAGGAAAGTCAACTGAGCGTCAGTAAGGAGCTGAAAAGAACAATTTTATCATAAGAAATGCATTGGCTGAATTTAAATTCAATTTAATTGATGCTTCACTTACATCAGTGATCTTAATAAATTTATGAACTCACCTCACTTGGTCTGTTGAACTTGGTAGTGTAGAGGCTGTAGGAGTATCTGAGTGATGGAGTGATTGGTCTAGCAAGATGCAAAGCGTGCTTGGCAAGATGAGTTCTGAAGAATTAATAAATAGAAATTTATAAAAACATTATAAACATTTAATACTATAGGCTGATAAACATCATTTATTTGGAACAAAACATTTTGTTTACAAGGAACTTACTGTCTGCCCATGGCCAAGGTGTTGAAGTAAGCATGAGTATGGATGGTAGAAGAAATGAAAGCTTGCATTTGTCTTGAAGGTTCATGCCAGGTCAAGGCAGCCATTCTCTGCCACCAGGAGGAATCTGGTTGCCAGGTTAGCATAAGCATAACAGCTCTTTGACGAACTTGAGGATGTTCACCAAGGTTCTCAGCAATTCTCATCATTATCTCGAAGACCTGGAACGCGGATGTAAATAAATCATTTGACAAAACTTGAAATATTTACAAAACTTTTACAAATTTTTAACTCGTCACTTTGCAAAAAAACACTAACCTCATCACGATGAATTTCGTTGATTTTCCATGGAGCCAAAGCATACATTGTTGTGATTCTGACTCTGGGGTTGGCATCACGTTCTCCGTACAAGTAAGGCAACAAAATTTCGACAGTTTCTGGAGTGCCAATGTTGCTGAGGGTTTGAATGTAAATGATGCGTTCCCAAGAAGTTTGAGAGTTCTGAAAAAGTTCCCCAATTGGTGAAAACAAGAAAACATTTTATCTGTCATATAGTTGTTTATATAGATAGACCGTATACTGTTTATAATGTTTTATATTGTTTGTTTTTCAAACTATAAAAAGAACAATGCGAGTTTATTTTACTGTAAACAATAGCTTATAACTACGCGGTACCACAAACAGAAGAGTTCACTTACATCAAGCTTTGTCTTAAGGAAAGGAATCAGTTCAGTGACAACTTGATGTCTTGAGCAGAAATGATCTCCCAAAATTGGCATTGGGATGGTATAGTTCTTGGTTCTGTCACAAATACATTGACGGTGGACCATGACACCGAAGTTGATGAAAGCAGATGCTCCGAAGTAAGGATATTCGTTCAAGTCAATGGTTTGGAGGAATTCCTGGAAAACATAAACTTTAGAATTTTACTTACACATTAAAGGTTTTAATTACACATTCCAAATTAGTTATTTCTGGTGACAATTAATTATCAGGGGTTGAAGGGTTATAACCTCAACCTCTTGCCAGGCATTAAAGGATAATAATCCTCATCACTTGCCAGAGATTAAAGGGTTAGAATCCTCATCACTGCCAGGCATTAAAGGGTTAGAATCCTCATCACTTGCGAGACATTAAGGGATTAGAATCCTCATCACTTGCCAGACATTAAAGGGTTAGAATCCTCATCACTTGCCAGACATTAAAGGGTTAGAATCCTAATCGCTTGCCAGGCATTAAGGGATTAGAATCCTAATCACTTGCCAGGCATTTAGGGATTACAATCCTCATCACTGCCAGGCATTAAGGGATTAGCATCCACATCACTGCCAGGCATTAAGGGATTAGAATCCTCATCACTGCCAGGCATTAAAGGGTTAGAATGCAACACAATTCACTCACGAAAACATCCTTGTAAAGCTCGGGCTCAACAATGTTGTTGGTGTAGGTCATGAAGACGGTAGCAGCTCTAGTGCTGGAGATCTTGTGTTCCTTGAACTTCTTCAACAGAACAGCGGCGGCATCTCTAGTTCCAGCGCCAGCAATCACATCAACGATGTAAGTCCTGAAGTTGGAAAAAAGGTTAAGATTCATGGAACCTTAATAATCTTAGAAAATCTTAAAACAAAGGAGTTAGTTTCATACTCCTTGAGAAAATCGGTTTAAAATTTGCATCAAAATAGATGAACCAACTGAAATTAAAAGTTTCTTACTTCATGTGTTCTCCTTCTTCTCCAGACATAGCATAGAAGTGTTCGAAGAGGCCTTCAATGGCTTCAACCTTAAGTCCCTTGATGAGGTAAGTTGCCTTGTGCAAAAGAACAGCAGCCTTGCCAGAGTTGGTGTTGAAGAGGGTGTTTTCTTTCTCGAAAGACCATTCAGGGTCCTTCATGATTTCCTTGATGGCCATTTCGAAGATGGTTTCGAATTGTTTCTGTGTAAAAATGTGAATACATGAAAATTACAAACATTTTTATCGTACACTGTTAATATTAAAACTTTTGTTCACATTTGGTTTATGCTGACAGGTTATATTGATAAAGGTTTATAATATAGACTACATAATACAAAATACTAATAGTATATTAAAAATAATGTATTTCAACAAAATAGTATAAATAGTGAATGATCATATAATCTAAACTTTTGCATAGGTTACCAAACAAAAAAAATGTTATAGGTTTTTATTTGAAATGTTTTTGCAATGTTTAATGGTACAAACCTTATAATGTCCCATTCTGGTAGCGTCCATTTTGATTCCAGTGACAACACTTTCCAAGTTCATTGGCATTTCAGTTCCCTGTAAATTGATATGCGATGTATTATATTGTTTTATAGTTGTGTTGGCATAACAACTTAATTAACAAGTTACTTCAAGATCATTTTGGACATGACTTACCTTGTTCACGAAATGAACCCAATCATATTTGTCCTCGCTACTGTGGTATGGCGAAATGACTTCGTATTTCCATGTATCAACGATTTTTTTTGGGCCAGCGAATGTAAGGGTGTGTCCTTTGTTGACATTGGTGAGATACATAGTCTGGGAGAAAAAGTTTTTTGTTTTAGATTATTAATTATTTCAGTAAACTACGTATAGCACACATAGTTATCGCAATGAATTTCAATTTAGGTATACCTTCATTGAACAATTAATCTTCTTACCTGGTTGGTAACAAGATGAATCTCCTCATCTTGGCTGGTGTAGCCATAAGTGTTCATGGTGTAGGAACCTTCATTGATGCCGGATTCCCATCTAAGGTTGGTTTGGTCACCACGAAGGAT
>JARUHE010323130.1:0-11307 GCA_031471125.1 Archaeomysis grebnitzkii | reverse complement strand
CAGATGCTGTTGGCAACAGCGCTCTTTGCCATTGTAGCTAATGTGCTGTATAATATTCTATAATAAAAAAAAATACAGATGAAATATAAAAAATAATATAATTTATTATTATTATTTTATGTTATATTACATTATTATTTATTTTAATGGAGATTAAATTTAAATATCTGCTATTTGTAAATAAATTATATGACTCATTTCCACATCTTCAGGCCAACGAAATGTTCATACAATGTGCGTATGGAAGTGCCAAAGACATCAGTGTCTACTCAAGCATTGGTCTCAAACAGGAACAAATTTTCATTGTCGGCAAAGCCAACAAAAAGCAACACATAGCTGCTCAGGTAATGCAATAAGTTTTTATTAATCCTTCAATGCACAATAATTTATGTTTACTGTCCTTAGGGCTGAAAATATAAATCATTGAATGAGACAGTTTAGTTTTTTCATGCAGTTACAGAAATAAAGTTTTTTTTTTGCTTTTTGTTTTATGAAAGATGGTGAAATCTGTAGTTTGAATCAACGTTCTTAATTAAAATTTTGTCTTTAATTGACACTAATTGTCCTTTTAACTAAAGATAATGTCTTTATTATCATGGCGAGTCCTTTTGTTGTAATTGGAATGTTAACTATCGGCTGTGTAAAAATGTACATTAATTTTGGCTTCCTTTAACCAACGAAAACTCTATAAACATCTCCTATTAATGTTACTCAAAAAGAAATTTGGATGAGCATATTGTAATTGACAATAAAATTATGTTGTTTAAAATTTTTGTTAACTTACCATTCTCTTTCATGATAAAAAAATTTGTTTATTATATATAAAATACATCTCAGACGAATTAAACAAAAAAGATAAATTGTTCTAATTGAATTTTCTCAGATCCTCTCTGATGGGTATGCAGCTCACTTAGCATCTTTATCCGCTCCAGGGAAATCTCGACCGGCAAAGGGCAACACACAAATGGCCATTCCGAGAGGCTTTTTTGGGTTGCCTGGTCAGAACAGCGCGTTAAGAAGAAGAAGGTGAGAGAGAATGTTCAAATTTTACACTATTTGATTTGATAAAAATGAAAAATTTGTATTAATTTTTTTAATATTTCAATTTTGTTGCGACTAATTATTTGTTTTCAGAGTTAATTACAACAAACCATTAATTAAAGATGTCTTTATTTTAGTGCAACATAATACAATGTGAAAAAGTTAGCCTATAATGTTGATAGTTTGCCTATATCTTTTGGTATGAGTGTTTGTCAGTTTTTTTTCCAAATTTTCTTGACATGTATATGAAATACTTGGCTAAGTCATCACATCACAAATTAGCCGAAAAAACATTATTCTACCACAGTATTATTCACTGCTACGGCCCAAGAGTGGTTACATTTTTTGTCAATTACTAGAATAATAATAAAAAATCTTGAGCAATAGGTTGTGTCACAGGGGCTGGATTCGACCTGCGTTTGATAACCACAATCCTGTAACCTTTAGAGTGACACTGGAGGATGGTAATTACCTAACATGATGTCTGGTCACAGACTACACTATGGTGTAACAATCAATGCTAACATTGCTACCAAACCAATAATGGTACTTGAATATGTCACAGGGTCACGTGTCACATGACTGCCTCAGCTATGCAAATTGGATAACATTTATTTACATTATTGCTAGCACTGGTTGTCACGTCTTAGTGTGGTCTGTGGTCTGGTTGCTTCATCTCAAGTATTTAAGCTTTCAAGTTTAATTAAAAGTTTCACCTTCAAATACTTTGCTATCATTTTAAATAGTTGAGAAGTAAGCAATGAGGAAACATAAACATTTCAGATAATAAATCTACATTTCTATTTGTTTACCCAACAGTGTAACTTTTTTCAGTGTGGCTTTCAACTATTATTTCTTGACTCAAATTTCAAAAATTAATGTATTTATTATTTTTGTCTGTTTTAAAATTTTTAATGTTATGATTTTAACATCAATAATATTGCAGAATACATAACAGTTTTAAACAGGAATACATTTTTTTAGAGTTTTTACCAGAAGACATTTGTATTTTTAACATGCCTTGCTCATCATGAACAAACGTTCAAGGTTTAGGTTAGTCCAATGAACACGTTTTACATTTCTCTCTAAGTTGATTTTATAGTTTTTGATTTTATGTTTTCAATGAAATTTAGACAATTCGTTAACTTTTTGCTATTTGCACAACGGTTACATTAATTTAACTAGCTTATCAACATTTTAAAACTAGTTTGAAAATTTGCTTTCATTTTTAAAACAATGAAAAATATTGATTGTGATTTTATTTCTGTTTTTATAAAGCGTTAATTCTTGAAATATATCTCTCCAAATAAAATTTATCTCTGTTACATTTTCATATCTTACTAAATGATTCAAATCTTCATAAGTTTTATATTTTGATTAGTAATTCTTACTTTTCTTGTTTTCATGTTTTTGAAAAAAAAAACAAAAATTAATTTCAAGAATTATAAATTGTTTCCATAATAAACACTAAACTGATAAATGACTTAGCCATTACCATATAGAAACCAGCTTTGTTAAGCATATTTTTTTTTATAATTTCCATTTAAATAAAAATCTGAAAAATATTTTGCCAACCAACTTAATCATTTTTGAATAACTAACCCATTTTACAGGTTTTGGACATCCCAATCTGTATCTGCGTCGAATTTGAAAGAATGATTTAAAGTCAGCCTTAATAAAACGGTGATAAAAACTCGTATCAAAGTATTTCGATGATAGCTGTTGTTGATATCTTGTAATGTTTAATAATACGACTAATTACTATCGTTGATTTAACCCATTACTGCCTGATTAAATATTGCTGTAAGGACTAAATTGCATTGAAGTTTGCATTGCAAACAACCCTTGTTATATGTGCTGCAGTAACGGGTTAAATGTTCCTGTTTATATTTTTGTAACCCGACGTTCACAACTTATGTTTTGCTATTGATAGCTTGAAATCTTTGTTACACCTAACCCATCTATTTTAGCACTTGGTTACATGATCTCTTCCTCCTTTAACACCTCGGTATGTCTGTCAAGTTGTTGTATCACTTCTAGATTTAAGTAAACTTAACTCAAAATATTTTGGTATTGATGCAATTAATTATTAGCATGTCATGTATCTAACATTTAATCTAAATTACAACAAGTTACTAATGTGTATAAAACAATATCTAACTAATATTATAAGTTTAAACAAAAATTTATTATTTTTATAAATTATTTTAAAAAAATGGTTAATTATTCTTTAATATTTTAAATAAAATTTTCATAAAAGTAATTAATACGATTATGGTAATAAAAATAATGATAAAATATTAACGCTTTAGTTGTGCTATTTTAGATTTTTAATTTGTTAACACCATCTGCAAATTTTAAAAATATTTTTAATTTGTCAACACCATCTGCAAATTTTAAAAATATTTTTGATTTAAAATAACTTTTTGTAAGAACCAAAAATAAGTTTTTAACTTGCCAAGATTTTTGAACAGTTAAATCTTTTTCACACATTTTTAGAAGACTTGGAAAAGCATTAACTTCATTTTTTGAGTATTGTGGATGAAATGTATATTTTTTTGTCTAGGATAGTGTTTTAATAGGTTGTGCTTATGTTAGGAATTTTATTCTGTTTTCATCACGATTTATTGATTCCCTTATGATCAATTAGAACTATTATCTTTTTTTGTAATGAAATTATAGCTGGTTAGGTTATGGGTGAACAGCACATTCCCTATTAAATATCAACAGAATCTACTGTTACAAGGTAGTGTCTCATCCCAATACTAACGAGACTTGACTTTTCTGGAAAAAGAAACAGTTTTCCTATGTGACGATTTACTTTTTCTGTGATGGTAATAATAATATTAAAAATATTTATATTTATAGTTGTGAAAGAGAAACAATTCATAAGATGAATGTTATGTGATTAGTTCAAGTTTTCATGCAAATGCATTTAGTTTAAAACGTTATAGAATGAGGATTCGATATATATATATACATCTATATAAATATATATATATATATATATATACATATATATCGTGTATATATATATGTTATTTTATTCACAATCTTTTGGTTAAGAAAAGATAAAGATCTTTTGCAGGTGAAAGTTTATAGATTCAAAGAACGTTGGATGGTAATGACCTAATTATTTATTAAATGGATATTCAATTTGAAAACAATTGTCCTCACAAGATTCAAGCTACATTTCTTGACAACATACTACAGGGCACAGACGCACGCTAGGTTTATAGCTAATAAGATCTAATGTAAAGCAGAGCAGGATAAAAAAAAACATTGTCATAGAATCTTTACATTACAGGTCAAAATTATTATTATTAAAAGATTCTCAAGTTACGAAACATTCGTTTTACCTAAAGTTAAAAATTAGGCACCACGAGTAAAAGATGCCCAAATATGTTTTATGTAAATAATAAATTTGTTAACGCCTACATCAAAAATTTAAAAAAAAATGAATTAAATTTGTACTATAGATTTATTTGTTTTAATTATGTCTGATTGTCATTTGTGTTCTTTAATTAAATAATTTTAATACAAAATATAAAAAAATTGATGTAATATATACTAATTTATGAAGCGTTGGTAGGTATAAATCTTAACCACTAATTGTTTCGCATGCCAAAACTGAATATTTGTATATAATTTTCAAATTTAATTGATTGGATTAATGTGAAAACGTATAATTAAGTGTTTTTAATATGTTAACTAACATTAACTAAATAGAATAAATTGTTTATTGTATTTCTGGTGAAAATACAGACTGAAAACATAATTGTTTTACTAAACTGATCTGTTAAAGAAATGTAGAGTAATTCTTGGCTTTATTAGAATTTAGTAGATTATCTACCACATACTAGACAATTTTAAATTTTAAGAACAGTTGTCATTAACTAAATTAGCTATGTTTGAATCTTTATATTTTTAATTGTAATAAAACACTGAAAAAGTTCATAGTTCATACCAAAGGTTTGTGTAAAATCTTAAAAAGTTAAATTGTTCATTGAAATGAATCAATTGTCATTTAAATAAAAAGTATATTTTTCCTATATGTTTTATGTTAGAAAGATTATTGCTCTATATTAGTATAAAGGTTTCTGTTTTTAAACCAAGTAGAGCTAGCACCCAAATATATAAATTTAGCGAACTATAGTTTGAATTCCTCTTTTTTGTATAAGTATTTCCCATTTTCCAGTCATCCATTTCGACTAAGCATAACTATAATGGCACTGATATAAATTATGATTAAAAGTATATATTTAAGTACCAAGTTTTTTGTTTCTTTCGAATAGTTAGAAATCAATCGTGTAAAAAAATTGTTAACAAATTTTGTTTTCAGGTGTACAATATTCGTAATTGTGTACAAAACAGGATGATTGCCATTGTAATGGAATTGTATCTTGCATCTCTTACATATTGTTCTGTATCCGTATCTTTCTTATTTACTCATTCAATCTTCTTATCGCTGTTTGTTAAAAAAAATTATTCGCTCATTCTTTATTCCATCTTGAATTATTTAGGCTAGGTAGGCCTTCTTAAATTTTAATTTTCTTAGCAGCACTGCTTGCCACAGTTGCTGTAATGCTGCATTACATGTCAAAGGATCAACAAATAAAAAGCACCAAATAGATAAGATTGACAAATACAAACTGAAGGATATTCGTAATCTTGTCAAACATTTCATGGAAAAGATTTAATAAAGTTTAGATCCTATAGATGTAAATTGAATTATTGACTTTAATAAATTAATTATATTTTTAATTTTACAAATGATTACAATCTCGGTTAATTATAGTCTTGACATTTTAATTTGCTTAATTAAGGCATGTTTGTGGGTTACATTTTCCTTATAAACCAAGGAAAACCATGCACACTAATTACAATTATGTTATAATAATTACAATTTTGTTATAATAAATTAGGAAAGTTTAATAATGATACAAGTTGATAAAGCATTACTGGTGGTTAAATAGCACACATAGTTAAAAAATATATTAAATATTGACTAAATATTTATAGTTATTGTATTTCATTCACATATAATGCATATTTTTAATGATTGATCACCCCAGTAGTTTGTCAAAAATAATTTTTTATCTGTAGTTTGGATAATTTTTTTCTTCATTTTTTGTCACCACTTTGAACAAAATTTTCTTCCAAGTTTAAATTGTAATGTTATTGTAAAATTATTTGAACAATTAACTAATTAGTTTTAATATAACAAATAATAAATTTAATTAATTACAAAATTTAATTAAATTATTTGTTTTAATTAATTTAATTAATTACAAAATTAAATTAAATTATTTGTTGCTTAATTAATTAAAAAATGTTAAATTAGTTAAACAATGAAATTAACTTTAATTTTTCAGATCAGCGAAGAGGACGACATCTTTCCCTGTCCTCAGCACGTCCGCTAGTGAAGGTGTGATCAGAGCGCGTGGTTTGACGGGCACCCTGTCAAGAGCAAGTCACATGAGCATGCGCTGCTAAGGGTATGAACAGAATGTGTGGCTTGACGGGCATCCTGTCAAGAGCAAGTCACATGCGCTGCTAAGGGTATGAATAGAGTGCCTGGCTTGACCTATACCCTGTCGAGAGAAAGTCACATGAGCATGCGCTGGTAAAGGTGTAATTGCAGCGAGCTTTGAAGATAGATATTATCAACTATAAAACATTGATTAAAAATTTCTCTATATTGAAAGAATTTATGATGAATAATTATTGAAGTTTATAAGTTTGTAAAATATGAAAATATCTATAATCAAATATTGTAATTAAAAACAAAATTTGAAGTTTTATTACGCTTCCTGAAGGTACACAGAGTATGAAATCAGAAAATGTTTGTAGGGTTTCTCTAAGGATTATTTTTTGATAATGGTAATGATTAGTTCTTTCAAGTGTAAAATATCTGTAAAAAAGTTTTTATCCCAAAATATATTTGGAAAGGATTGTTTTATTTTCATTTCAAGAATCTATGTTTTTGGATTTAAATTTATTGCAATGAAGTAATCGGAAAAATCTACCAAATATTTGATTATGTTCTTGTATAATATTTGGTGATATTTTAAAAGTATGTAACAAAAAACAAATATGTGTTAGTCTTCTTGTTTTAATTTTAATAATTTATTTAATTTAATTAAGTTTTTAATATTTAAACATTGGTACAGTGTATAGTGTACAGTTTCACGTATAACCATGACAAATATTCAGACCAAGCTTTAAGAGGAGAGTTTATTAATATATTATCATATAAGGCTTAGCTATATTTAAATTCAAATTTATTTTTAATGCATAATATTTTTAGTCAATCAAGAAAGTATTAAAGAAGTTACTTCATAATTTATTTATACAAACTTCCCAACATTCCTTATATTTTTTTAGTTCGAATTTATAAATAATAAACCTATCTCTTGGACTGCAATGAGCCAAAGTTTTTATTTTTATTACAGCTCAAGTACTTATTACTTCATTACAAATAATTTATTTGTGTACAGTCACAACTTCTTGGAACAACTTGCATCAGATGTGTTGTGTGTCGCCAACAAATTATTTCCAATATGATGTAGATCATTTAAACCATTACACAAGTGCCATAATTTGTAAAAAATTCATATTGTCTCCACAAAATATTTCAATGGCGTTTAGGGTAATACAAAAATTTCTTGAGCTTTGACATATTAACAAAAATGTTCATATTGAATATTTTTTGTGGATGCAAATCTTACTCACAGCATCTGAAGCTCTTAAGCAGTCATATGTGAAATTACTACTCAGATCTAAAGGTGCTCAAATATGTTAACTATCTACCGCCGAATGTCACTCCTTGGGAACAAAACTAATTCGAGTTAAAGGTAAAACAATGGTAGGGTAAAAACATAATTTAGGTTAGGTTAGGTAAAACAATGGTAATGTGAAAACAATTCAAGTGGTAGAGGGTTAAAGGATCAGATCCTGTTTTTTCAATGTGACATGGCCTTTGAATGACATAGCTTTAACTAATAAAGTTTCACTAATTAGAAAATGGTCAAGATAAATAAAACCCACATTTTGACCTTTCAATAACCAGACAATAGGTACAAAGCACATCCACCACCAACAAGGTACCACAATTTTGTGTTTCGAGGTTGAGCAATACATGAATAGACTGACTCAGTCATAGAAATATAATTAAGAGTTTTGAAAGCATATGACAGAAATCTCATTTCCTAATTAGATGAAGCTTCATTGTTAATATGGTTTGAAGGTGAACTCACAGTAGCTAAACATTTGTCAACGAAATTATAACTCTGTTGTCATTAAAATGATCATTCATGATATTTTTGAATTAATTGTTCGGTTTATTTATTTAATGTACAAAGGATGAATGATATTAACTATTTAAGTAATTTGATATTATGTAAAAATTATTTAATTTATGAAATAGGACCAATTTTAACATTTGCTTATCACTGATTTAGTTATAATGGATTATTTTATAGTATAGTTTCTCAATGTTTTATGCTAAGCTGGTTTCAAAGAAAATTATTTATACATATCATAATTTTAAATTAAGTTTATTGCTTGTTGATGTAAAATTGTTAATTAATTTTATTGTTCTTTTTATGATGAACAAACGTAAATGTTGCTACTGTATTTAATATTTATGTATTCTTGAAAAATGTAAAACTGTTTGGTATGAAAACTTTTTTTAAATAAAAATTCTACTGAAATCTCCAAATTTTTAATGTTAATCAAAAAGAGAAAATGTATAAAATAATAATACATAGTAAGAGTTTATATTTTTGTAGAAGTTTAGATTGTTATTTAAGTGATAATTATGCATCATAGTTGGGCGTGTAAAATTAAGTGCTCGACAGTTTCAAAATTTGCATAGCGAGTCAATGAACATGAACAATATCTGACTTAGTTTTGAATAGTTTCTCTTTTGTCATAAAATGACAAAAGTTTAATTAATGTACTTAATTAGTTAATTAAAGTATTCCATTAACTTATTAATGTTCTTAATTAGTTTACTAAAAGTACCCAATTCCTACCTAAACAGCTACGATGATAAGGGATCAAATATTTCAGAGTCTCTGCTGAGGATGAGTTTAGATAACCTTATGGTGTCATATTCTTGTCTCTTAGGGCCTTTGCTGTTAGCTTCTGAATATTTGTTTTCTTTATTCTCTTTTTTCCATTCAGATATTTTCCTTTGTTCTTTTCAGTGATTATGTAAGGCAGGCGTTCATAAACTTTTATTTTCATTATTGGTATTTGCCGCATCCGCCCCAGTGTTAAATAATAATGTTCTATATTTTACACTTAACAAGTTAGTCGAAGTAAGTAGATATTATATGGACAAAATGAGAAAATTAGTTTCTTATCCAATATAAAAAATCCAACATACAAAAATTAATAATTAACCAAAAAAATTAACATATTTTTAAATAATACTTTACAGTTCACACTATGATACATTAACAGGTAACTTATTGGGAAAGAAAGAGTGGTGCATGATAACACAGGTGATTCATAAGTCTAATGGCTTACTCCGTTTTACGTTACACCAGTGATATAAAACAAGTTTATGTTTATACAAGTCAATATTTACCTGATATTTACAGTTTGCTGATATGAGTTTCTTGTGGAAATCCCTGACCAGACTATGTCAGGCTGTTCATTTAGCCAGACTCACTTCGAACTAATTGTCTTTGAAAGAGTGAATGACGAATGGTGTCTCAATGACATCTTCTGTAATGCTAATACGCTTTACGTTAATAAGTCTTATAAGGTCTGAATATTTACAATATTTATTTAGTTTTATTTTAAGCTCAAATTTGAGCGTTTCAAAGTGCAATTTCTTCATAATATTATTTTAAGTATATTTAATTTATTTATTTACATCTGAAATGAAATCTGTGAAAATGGTATTAAAATACACTACAATCTATGTTTCAAATGTTCTGTTACTTAAAAAGTTATTATGCTCCATTCCAAATAAAAAATACTATCGAAACATTAAATAAAACATTTTTTATTTGTTCAATATTAGCTAACTTGGTATGAAAAATTACAATTGAATGTAAATTTGAAAGTGAAGCTTACAGTTAGTTTTGTATTGTTAACACAAATGGTTGATGTGTTGAGAAATACAGTCTTAATCTACCCATTTAAAACCTTACTTAAACTTTAATGTTAGTCATAAATTTCATTTCTTGGTATTTGAACTACATAATTGCATAATGTTTTCTGTTTATCATTAATTTTGTTGTCCTGAATATAATAATAAAAAAAATTGCTAGACACAGTGATTATAATTGACCTTTATTTTCCCAAAAAATTGAATTTTTTAAATAATAGGCATTTTATGAGTTTTTAGAAGACCCAATTTATCATTAACTAATATTTTTGAAGGTTAGAGATAATTTCATTGGAAACAAATGAAAGAAAATTGTTAGTAAAAAATATATATAATTGTATTAAAAAATTACACAACCTTAGAAACTTTTTAACATAAAAACACAGCTTTTAATGCGTAGCATTTACTCTGGTTTGTTTAATTAAAAGCTTGGTATCTTAATGAAGTCTAGAGCCATATTTGATTGAAAACTAGCTTAACCAAAATAAATTTTACATTACTATTTGCAAATTTTGCTTATTTTTTTAAAATCTCAAATGTTAGTTTTTTCTGTTTTATTTTATTTTGTTTAAAGATAGTCTGCCAGTTAAGTATGTCACAATTGTTATTTTTCACATCAAGAGTGCAGTTTACATCAGCAATTCTGATACTGTGCAATATTTCTAATAATAAATTATTATTGTATAATCTTGTTAAATACATTTTTTATTGTTTTTAAAATTGAAGTGCCAAGTTTTAGCCAAACTTCTTCACATTCAATCACAAAAGTATTCATTTTGAGTAATGGTCAACTATGTGTCCATGGTTTCGATTTGTCATACAAGTCCATTTTAAATTCAGAGTACATATACTGACCTACATTGCATATTCTCAGTCAAGAAAGGTGCGTAGTCTCGTTTGAAAGTATGTTGTTTATTCTGGAGTTTTCTCAATTAAAACAGACTGTAAGATAAAATATTGAAAATAGCTTCAATTAAAATAAAATATTTTATAGTGAATTTGTATTTTGTCTCATTATTTTATTTTTGTCTTTGCAAAAGTCTTCGAATATCTACAGTATAATCATAAGACATACTTCCATATATGTCACATTTGATGTTTATTATTCATTCTTAAATTTAAAATGCATGAAAATGCCA
>JARUHE010323119.1:0-11307 GCA_031471125.1 Archaeomysis grebnitzkii | reverse complement strand
AATATATATATATATACACACACACACACACACACACACACACACACACACACACATACACACACAACATTACATCTCCACCTTTAATTGGCGAAGTACTTATTTTTGTGGTCATCTGTACCACAGAACAACTAAGAAACGTCAATCAATGCTAATTATGATAAAGTTCCTCATTTAATCAACACACTGAGACTGGTGACTGCTTTAAATATGTTTATTGTTTTTTCTGTTTAAGGACAAACCAACCAACCAACATGTTCAAAGCAGTTACGTGACCGTGACATCACCATTGTCAGTTTATTGATTGGCTGAAGAACTTTATCATAATTAGCATTGATTGACGTGTCTTAGTTGTCATGTGCCTAGATTGCCTGCCAAGAACTAATAGTCCTCCTCAACTAAAGAAAATATGTAAGTAACAGTTCTAAACTAATTAATCAGCTGTATAAACAAAATAGATTTATGCAACTTTGTCTTGCTTTTGTTTTAATGTTTTAAGACAACAAACAACATTATTTAACATTGTATATTTACACATTGTTTAGGTTTAAAATACTTCTTATTTCTAATCCAATTACATGAGCATTTTATTTTGGGAATGTTGACCAACGTCCTATATCCGAATTTCTTACATGACAACTTTATATTTTTAAGCCACACACTGTAACTTTATTTGTTTGGTAGGTTTCATTTAAAGCTATTAAGAACGACCTTGCTTGAGGTCACAATAGCATTATTGGATAATCTTTCTGATGCATCCATCCTCATTTATCCAGTTTGACAGCAAACGTTGGTGAGCACTTTAAAGATGCCAATGTAAAGCCACTGGCAACTCAACCCTTAATAGTTACATCCATTCAAGCACGATTGCATTTGTTATCATTGTAACAAGACACCCTTAAAAATCCCCCCTGTTCAGATGTTTGCAAGAAAGCATCTAGAACACTACTTCCGTTTGTCTTTGTTTAAGCGGACGTACTTAGGGATTGGATTAAATTTCCAACTTTTGTTTTCAATGTGCAGTACATATTAAGCCATATTTCCCTCCAAACCATTTAAACGATATGGCAGTGCAAAAGTTGTGAACTACACATTAAAAAGGTCTTTACAATCAACACCTACTAAGTTAAAATTAATTTTGAACAAAGCAGACTATTTCCAGAATGATAAAAAATAGTTGTCTCTTTAGCTGCCGTTGTTCATTAAAAAAGTCAAGCTTCTTTCACATCTTATATTTAATTGTTTCTCTTATAAATGTTTTGTAGTTATTTGGCCGTTTGTATGATTGATTTAACAGTTTGAGAAGTGATAGTATTCCCTCATAGAATACACAGTGAATATAATAAATAAGGGAAACATCAACAAACTGCAACTATGCACTCACATATATACATTCAATTGAAGTCTCAAAACTAATAAGCTACACCCTTCTAATACATGAATTCAAATAAAAAAGTCACCACCAACATTAGCCTAAATGGTCTTATTGGTTAAAATCTTATCGTTTCTGTACCACATACAAAAGGTGAGGAAACAAAAATTATTTGAGGAAATAGGGGTGGAGAAAAAAAGTATGTGTGCGTGTGCGTGCGGGTTTGTGTGTGGGTGTGAGTGTGTGTGTGTGTGTGTGTGTGTGTGTGTGTGTGTGTGTGTGTGTGTGTGTGTGTGTGTGGTGAAAACACATAGAACATAAACCATACCTAAAAATTCATAAAAACTAACCCACCAGCTAACCTTTTAAAGGATAACCCAAAATAAACAAACGTTCAACAAGCAGTACAAACATATCTTTTGGCTTTCGGTTGCTTTATAAACCGGAAATGGTTTCACTCTTAATAATTGCTTCCAAATCTTGAAAAATTTAATCAACTGGAAAATATTCCTTTGACATTATTAATGGTTTATGGTGATAAAGTAAACCAGTTGCAAACCGGATAGAAACGCCTGAAAAACTGGTTAGCCTGAAAATTATTAAATTTACGGGTTCGGACAATTGGTGATGACGTCATACTAGTGCAATCAGCAGGTTGACAAATACTGAGGGTTTTAACATCAAATTAAATTTTAAACATAACAAGTACTTTATCATTTGTTTATGCCTTGAAATTTGTTTTAAAAACATATAATAAAAAAAACATGAATTATGTGATACATGTTTTTTTTTAAATGTAATCTTAAGTGGATACACTATTTAAGAAACAAAAACAAAAAATGAAAACTAGAAAGAAAAAAAGGATAAAGTTGAAAAGGAGATAAAATACTGACCAATCCAATAGATATCAACAATTTACAACCCTCGAATAGCAAAAAAATTGTTCATTGCAAGTTTTCATTTTAACATGTAACATAATGTTTTCTCTCTCCACCTCACCATTTTCCGCAGAAGATAAACAGTAATAATAAAATTAACAAACAAAGGAACAATAAAAAAAATGTTAGATTACGTTTCTAGCCACGTGGATTGTTCAGCTTTAAAAAATGTGTTTTAGCGAAGTTCATAAATTAGCATAATAAGATTTTAGCATCACTCAGACTATTCGAAGATATCAATGACAAAATAATCAAGGACAAAACCTAACGCAAACCTAACTACCAGAAATTAAATGGCTAACTCCTTGAACTAGCACCCACATCCTATGAACTATGGGGCAACAAAAAATGTGAATTGCTACAGAAAGAAAATAAAAATATAATATAAATATTATTAAAATTATTGTCATTATTAGTATTATTATCATTATCATTATGACCGTAATTATCATTATTATTAATGTTCGTAATCATCAAAATATTTTAAAATGTACTTTCGCTCTTATTTACTTCTGTTATAAAGTTTATTTTACTTTATTGGCTTTTATATAAAATATGTGTCTGTCTGTTATTGTTGTTAATATCATTATTATTCTTAGTATTATTATTATAATGTTTCCTCATCATAAAAATTATTAAAATCATCATTTTTAGTATTGTTATTTAGATTATTATATCAATGTCATTGTTTTTTGTTGTGTTGTTTATAAACATTAAGTTATAACAAATAATAAAAGCACATATATAAGCTATGTTTTCAAATATAACTTTGACTTTTATCAACTCAACTATATAAACCTTAAATAACGGTTGTCTTAATAGGATTCGAACATTTTTGTCATATAGGCCTAACCAGGTTGTGGAGATACCTATGCTGTAGAAATTCAAAAATAAAATTCAAATAAACTTCCCTTTTTTATTTTATTTTGATATTTTGCAGACTAAATTTATTGTTTTCAAATGTTAGTATCCCACCCAAGTAAGCTTACTCATGACTGTTGTGTTTTGTAATTTATAGATTAAGTAAAATTATCTGTGTGATAAAGAAAAGAAACGACTTTAAAAACAAACTTAAGATGGCAATATTGAAGAAAATTCTAAGAAACATTACACATATACATGTTCGGTATTCTATGCCCAAATTAAAATTGAGAACAAACACATATATTCAATTTAACTAACACAATAAAACACAAAACAAAAACAAATTGATTTAAATAAGACCATAAACCTGAATACTCTTGCGAGTCCAATATCACCAGAACAAATTATTTATCAACGTGGTTGGTTTTAGATGACAAGAAAGCGCGGAACATATACCAGTTACCCTAAATGTTCGGGAACCACCAAATATGGAGACCCACAATACAACACCGTACAAATGACAATTATACCACTGATGCTATGGCGTGTTGAAGAACACCCCATCCTATGTAACGTATTCTAGCCCTTCTGTCGGCAGCTGTACTATTCGTTAAACTTTAAATAACATCAAAGTTCGTTAAATATTTGTGCCTTTAACGATCATTCAAAACCTATAAAAAAAATTCATTGTGTAGCCTATAGGTTGCTTTTTATACATTTGGATCACAGTCAGATTAATAGACTTGTATGAAATATACATGTACAGTAATATACAATCTATAATAAGATAATATATTGGTATCCGATTTTTCCGGGCCTGTATGAATCTTTTAATCTTTAACTTCCTATACATCTACAATTCTATTGTACTATTGTCCAAGAAATAACGAGTCCTCATCAAGTAAAAATGTATACACTTTTAAAATATTTTGTAGGTTATTGTAATAGCTTGAAAATAAATAGCCAAAAAAAGTAAATTTATGTTTATTTATAAAGCTAATTGAATAACTTAAAACTATATAATTAACTTAAAATTGCACCATGAGCAGTACAATATTGGAACATTTTTCAAATAGAAAAATAAGAACAATCAAGTTCTAAATTAATATTCTTGTTGTAGATTCCATACTTTATGCAATTTACAAAAAAAACAATAATTTATAACTTCATTATTCGTATTTCTTTCTATTTTAAAAATGAGCGAACATTTTGCTGCTGATGGTATGTTTCAATTAAAAGTTCAGTGACAAGTATTTTTTACGCATAACGTAAAAAAAAACAAAATATATTTTTATTTTTGTATTGCCAAATTTTTCAAGATATTAATTTCATAAAAGTTGTTCTAAATTTACATACCGAATGTCATAGAAGTAAAAATTATATTTATAGAACAAAAATAAACATTATGTATATAAATGTTAAAAATGGGATTGAAAATAAAACCTATGAACATGAAAATATGTTGATAGCATAAACCAATGACATTAACAGCTACTTGTGATAACAAAATTTTTAATTTAAATATAAACATAGTTCAGTATATGGATCGACAATAGCGCAAGTGAGGTAACCTCTATGTTATTTGAATGTTGGTTATCTCACTTCCATTGTCATTTCACTTAATGGAACGGTTTTATTCGTTATACTAAATATTTATATATAGACTCTTCAAGTTAAATTTTATCTTAAATTGATTAATCTATCATTAAAACGAATAATTTAAAAATACGTTTTCTTGAAGGGCAATATTTTTACCCTTTATGCCTAAGCAGTTTTTAATGTATGCCTACATAAATGATGTTATCCAGTGCAATTTGTGCATGGCAAAATGTAACCAAACTCTGGCACTAAGAGCTTTTCTTGACACTTTCTAAACTTTAATTATATCATGTAAAGGCAAATGTAAATCGTACATCTAAAAGTTTTATACAATAAATAACATTTAAAATATAAGGATGAAATGATTTAATAAAAGAAACATTCGAAAAATACATTGAAGTCTCATACATAAATACTGTGAGTCCAATTATATTAAAGTATCTGGCATGTTTTTGGTCGAAGTATTTTTCAATTCTCGGTTCATGAATCTCCATTAAAAAGTTTTGAGCTGTGTATCTATATTTGGTTCTACCATAGATTAAAGATGAATAGATGCACCACTCAATGATAGAAGTTTGCACCCAAATAGGCAGTCTTAAGCAGTCGTTCAAGATATTTCTTTTGATTTCCTTAAATTACAAAGAATAGATAACCTTAAGTACTTAGGTTTTATCTTAGATTAAAGATGTATAAGTTTGGACCCAAATAAGAAATCTTAGGCACTCTTTCAAGATATTTCCTGTAGAAGCCAATATTTTGTAGTGAAATGTAATCAATATTGTAAAACAAACGCTTATGCAGGAGTATATATAAGTTTTATACTAAAGTAAAATTTAAAATATAAATATTAAAGGATTTAATAAAAGAAAAATTCTTCTCAAGACGAAAGAAAAATACATTTAAATTAAATAAAGAAATACATTATATTGAAGTATCTGGCATTTTTTGGTGACGGTGTGTGGCAACTTGTCGTCCAAAACGTTCCATTGAAATTGTTCAAGCTGAAGATCTATACATCTTTGATCTATGGTTCTACTTTTAAATAATTTTCAAACAAGAAAAAGTCATACTTCACCACGTGCACATTTTTTGGTACTATCGACCAAGAAATAAGACTCTCCAATAACCAAAAACATGCATGTGTCCAATTTTTAATTAAATCTGATAACGAAAATGGTGCAAACAAACACAAAGGAAATGCAGGCTTCAACAACATAAATTGCTTCAAACTGAATGTATCTTTAAATTGCCCTAAAATACAACATGTAATTTTCACGAGAATTTTTTCGATAAACCTCAGTGCTAAAATGTATCTATGTAGTGCACCAAAATTTAGCAGTTTTGGTTATCTTGACAAAACTTAATTTGAAAAATTCTACTAGAATTTTTTCTAAAGAAAATATCTAAATCATTTTTTTAAGAAGAAAACTGGGCTTTATTTAAAAAAATATCAGCATCTTTATAAACTTGAATTTGAGAAAATATCACAAAAAATAATGAGACTCATATCGGTAACATAACATATTAACCTAGAAAACCGTAAACATAACCAATAAACCTAGTAACCAGTGAGCTTATAGTTACTACCCAGTGAACATGTCTCCTGCGAAAAGTTGCGTTTTTATTCCGACATCTTGCTTAAATGTTACGTTCCGACTTGTCGGTTACTTTTATCAAGCTTTTAGACCACGAATGTCTATGTGTCGAAATGTCGTCATTTGTTGGAGAATAAAAGTTGTATACATTTCGTAAAAAAAAGTAATAAGTAATATGCCGGTTACTTTTATCATATTTTTACCCACCGAATGTCTATGTGTCGACATGTTAATATTTGTAGGAGAATAAAAGCCATATACATTTCGTTAAAAAAAGTGAGCTAATATTCTTATTTATTTAAGACTTAAAATAAATTAACAGTGCCCAGATCATTTTTTTATCATTGTTGAAAACACTTTTGAAGTAAAAGCAAAACTTTGTTTCTTGAAATAATTATACTTATATTTAAAAAAAACTCTAAATTGTATGTCTAGAGTTGAATAGCAATAATTCTTCTTGCATAACTTTTTATTTATAAATTAAAATTATTATTTTTGTTTTTGAATATATCTGTATCGTTAATATATTGTTATAGGTTAATGTATATACATTATGTATTTATTGTTTGGTTAATTTAACCAATATCTATAAATGAAACTAAAATAAATCCATATGATTTATTCAAATACATTATTTTCTATATTGCAATTGTTGATGACCCTATTTGGCGGCAGTATTATGAACCGGCTTTCCATATAATAACTTTGGGTGTTCACTGTTCAGTTTAATACGATGCTTCGTCCAGAGAGGTGAAAGTTAGATTTCTTCAAGAAATCTAAGATAATTACGCTAAAATATCAGACGTTGTTTTTCATTAGAAGGTTTTGGAATATCACAGGCTCGAGGTAGCTTCTATTGTGTTGGAATTATTTTGTGATTTAAACTGTGAATTGAAACAGAATTGAATTGGATTTTAAAACGGAGGACATTTTGAAATAATACAAGTTACCTTATGCACATAACTTGTATTAATTTGAAGTGGCTTTGATTCTGAAATGCCTTAATTTGTAATTTAAATCCCATAACAATTTTGACATGGTTTATGTTGGCTGGTGTGTTGTTGTAAAATAGACAAAGAATACTTGTCTGTACAGAAACAGTTATTTTTCATAAAATTTTGGCCAGAAAAAGTAAGGTTTGAAAAAATAAACTGAAAGAAAAATTAAACCTCCGCAAGCAAGCTTTACCTTTTTCTTGTTAAAATTGTGCTAAATGTCGTGAGGTTTTCGTCACTTGTCTGCACAGAAACGTTTAAATGTCGTAAGGTTTTAGCAAGAAAAAGGTAAAGTTTAAGCAATCTGTCTGAAGAAAAAAATACTTTTTAACAAGCTTTCCTTTTTTTACTTAAATTGTGCGAATGTTGAGATGTTTAAGCAACTTTTCGGCAAGGAGTCTGTTGCATTTCGCAAAATTTTAGCAAGAAAAACGCAAAGTCATAGCAGTTTGTCTTATGAAAAAAGTAAATAAAAAGTTACTTTCTTCTTACTAGTTTTCATAATGTCTGAAACTGAAAACTGAAAAAAGATATATACATACATGTAAATAATAAACCGACCAATCATATAACATTACAATTATTGTATATCTACAGCTTTAAAGCTAATTTGAAATAAACATTGTATTCAAAATTAAACGCTTACATTTGCTATACAATGAATAGAGCGTTTAATTTGGAATACAATGTTTGTTTCAAATCAACTTTAAAACTATAGATATACAATATCTTACACAATGCTTTACACCAGAAGGAATTTCTACATAAAAGAAAATAATTTTACGCGAACCTTTTTCTAGACAAAATACTTTTTGGCCACATTTTTATAAATTGAAATTGACTTTTTAATTAAAACATAAATAAGTCAAATACTCATAACTATGTTTTATTTATGAAACTGATAGAATAGTTTTAAATGAACATACTCTTACTTCCTAAATTCCTACTGACTATGAAAGCACCTTTTGTTAGTTTTAAAACCAATTGTAAATCGTATTATTAAATTTAATCTGCATTTTAGTATTTCAAAGATATTATTGTTTAGTATTTTGCTAAGACGTTTGTCAAACTCGACATAATGCAAATAATTTAAAATTATCAAGCAAAGAGAAACAAATATAAATACAAAATATAAATAAACTATACATTTCTTCATACCAAAGAATTTTTTCACCAGTAATTTCAAAGCTTACCTGTCATAATATTGGTCAATTTTGTCTCTCAGGTACAGTCTTCTCTCACTTATTCTTGCTCTGATTCTCTTTCGTAGTTCCCAAATAGTGAAAGGGTGAACATTCTCAACAGCGTATGGGTCCTTTTCATTATTTATCACACTTTCGTCTTCTTCCTTATTTATCACGCGTTTCTCTTTTTCTTTGAGTATCATATTGTTATCTTCTTCATTACTTATCAGTTTTCCTTCTTCATTATTTATCATATTGTTGTCTTCTTCATTGCTTAGCAGTTTTCCTTCTACACTATTTATTATACTTTTGTCTTCTTCTTTGCTTATCACATTTTTATTTTTCTCATCAAGTACAGTCGAACTATTAACATGATTTTCGTTAAGAATTTCTGTGACTCTATGTAGTTCCATTGGTCTAAAAGACGTTATGATAAATGATTCTTATAATGAATGTATCTCACGACTGTTATATAAAGTTTCAGCATACAAAACTATTCGTTCACACGATAAGTTCTTACTTAACATATATCAATTGAGAGAGGCTGATATCTTACTTGCAATGAAACACTTTATCTTATCTTCAAGATTATTTTTATTCTTATAGTTTTCTTATTTTTTTTTGTTTTCTTATTGTTTAAAACATATTAATAACATTTTGAAATAATTAATACAGTAAATTAACGAGAGCTATTGTAGTCAATTGCCTATACTAGTTATCATTATTTGTGTCGTCTGTCAATATAAAAATCTAAGTATTGTTCCCGTGTGTATGTGTGTGTTTGTGTTTTAACAACTGCAGAACGAGCAAACCTGATGTTTTGATTTGTTATATGCAACTTGTATGTCGCTTTAACAGACACGAACTAACTATAGAACCCAACAACACAGAGTTTTCATTTTTGTATATCTAAATAAAAAATGTATAATCCAACGTAATGAGGGGTGAGGGAGAGGTCATTAACCTATAACGCATATAGCACATATAACACATATAACACATATAACGCATATAACACATATAATATGTAATATACAGAATGTTTCCATGATATACAAAATGTTGACAAGTCTTTGACGACAACATGCCCTATGTTTGGTTTTCTTCACAAAGTACAACCCTATTTTATTGCAGTATTTCATTTCACTACTCAATACAGGTTCATCCTCACACCCTCAACACCCTCTCACAATTTGTCTCCAGCCATCCCGCCTCATAGGCTACAAACCTTTCTTCATTGAATGAGAGAAAAACATCCGATATGCTCTCTTCGATGGACAATGCATCATCAGCTGTGATTTTGTGATTAATTCGGCTAATGTTTTTATCTGTGAAAGACATTGGCCTTCAAACCCCCCACAAGTCAAGTTACTTGGAGGATTGACTCCATCAGCTGTTCTGCCAAGCATATTCAATGTTCCTATTTCTTGTTTACCAACACCAAAGCCACCACCTCACAAACCAAAGCAGTAGGATGAGCAACTGAAGTACGATCCATTCCCTTGGAGATTTATCATCAGACACAAAGTTACAAAAAAAAATGACAACCTTCATCATATCATAGGATAAACTTTTGTGTATTTTAAGTCAAAAGATTTCCAGGAGAATCATATGTCAGTGATTGTTTACAATAAATCTACTTTGCGCTCTCAACTAACTTTATCTGCTTTTAAAAATTGAATTAGTGTTCCACTATGAGAAATATTAAATACAAATAATGGCTGGAAGTGTTGCAAATACAATTATAATCTTCAGATGGATGATGTTGTTAATAAAGTGGTGTTGATTCTCCAAACTCAAAATTCAAAAATGGATGATACCTAAAAAGCTAAGAAATTGAAATCTATTACTCGACAATTACAACTCTTGACTTACAAAACGTTTTCTGTTGCTGGTTACTGCTTTGCTGTCGAATCGTTTCCTAGCTGTAACTATGAACAACTGTGTGTGATGTGTGATGCTCAAATGCTTATACTAGTATTATGGTCTCAATCACACCTGTTAATAGACTGACTTCAAAGTACGAATGTTGTGATAGAAGCTGCTTCCCTTGTTGAAAAGTTATAGGATCGATTACGGACAATCACAAGCAGTTGTTCAAACAGTTCAGCAGAGCTCATGATTTCCATGCCATTCGTTCTTTGAATGGTACACGCTTCTGGTATCTTTCGTTTGGCCTTGTCTATTTGCTGAAGTGTATCTGCAGCGACTGGTTCAAAAATCTGAAGAACTGTCTGCTTACATAGAATCAGTTGCTTCTTTCTCGGATGTGAAAGATTTGTACAAGGAAGAAAAAGAAAACATTTTGAAACTACACCCTTGACATATTCCGCAGTTTGTCCATCTAATCTCCAACTGCAGAATGTACAGCATGTTTTAAAAGTCTTTAATGACAGGGTAGTTGCCGCACTGAGACTACAAGGAGCCGTTAAAACAACCAGTTTCATCCAATTCTTTTGGATTGGTGAAAAACTATCAATATCAGTGCCAAGAGACAAGATGTCCAGCTATTAGATCCTAGCCGATCTCTCCAAGATAAAAACTCAACCCCTCTCCAGGTTTTTTGACATTGATGATAAAGTTTACTAACTAGTTGTACATTACAACAGTATTGTAGTGGTGTTATTTATAACTCATGACAACATTTATGACACAGTTAACCATTATTAACCATTTGTTAATAACAAATTCAATGGCCTTCGCTAGCAAAGGCAGGAATTAAGCACTGCATGTCTTTGATAGAGTAGTCCTTGATATATA
>JARUHE010323109.1:0-11307 GCA_031471125.1 Archaeomysis grebnitzkii | reverse complement strand
AGCAAAGTTAGGTTAGGTGTGGTCACGGTAGTGCTAAATTATGCTTAAATACTTCTGAAATAATGCTAATGGTTCATGTTACCAGCCCAATTTATCGTACGCCGTATCACAATTTGTCCGTTCATTTCAACTTTCACCAAAAAAAAATATTTTACTCATTTTTAATCATTAAAAAATTATTATTTTAATTATTTATTTAAAGGGCATTACTTTTTTATGACTTACTGACTTGGACTAAGTTAACTATATAAATGCTACAAAACTTAATAATTCAATAGATTTTTTTCAAAAGTAACTTTAATTAAAAGGTGGAAGTTTCACCTTTGATAACCTAGCCACCTAGTGATTGCTCCATTAGAATTACTATTGGAAGAAACGGTTGACGGCAGCTGAAGCAATGCCTTGGGAAGAAACTTCATGACGGCTACTCTTTTTTTTATTATTAATTTGACGTTTGAAACCAATGAATTTTTTTTAAAGTTCTAGATAAACTACAAAACTTTACCTTACCCAATCTTCTCGTATGTGCAGAATGTAAATATATAAATAAGAGTACCTATAAAAAGCTCCCGAAAAAATTGTAAAATTTATTAAAATAAAGTGTTTTAATATGCCATTATCATAAAATTGTAATATAGCCTAGTAAAAATCTGAAATAAGTGCTTTTAAAATTTTTATTGAATTAAGTGCAATATTAAATTAGTTATAAAATGTTATATTGCAAATTGTAAAAGTATGTCCGCCAATAATTTTTTTAAAGGTCCTCTTATTTGTAGATTTATATAGCATAAGATTTTACCTATGCCCTCAGAGATGTCACCTTTTTGAATCAACCCTTGTTATTTGTTTTTGTTGCCAATTGCAAAAACTCTTATTAAAATTTTAAAACAATTCTCTTGTGAAAATTGAAATAATACCACAAAAGACAACCAATGTTTGCTAAATGTTGTTACAATAAATTTGGTGTACCGGTATTTAACCTATGTTCTGTTACAAAACACAAAAAGAATGTTCTACATCATACATGCACAGAACAAGTACAAGTTCACCTAGGCTGACATCATGATGCATCTAGAACACTCGTCTGTTTAATGTTTATTAACCAGCCAAGCCTAGTAAAAAAATTCAAGTTACTAAAACATGAATATTTGTATTTGTGCTAAATGTATCACCGTAATTTTATACTTTTGTTTTAGTAAATATCATATGATGTGCTTTAATTACAGTTATTAAAGTCATTGACTTTGGTATTATGTTATTTAGAGTTTTTTGGGGGTGAGCTGTTAGACATTCATATATTAAAAAAATTGCCACCGGCAATTCACACATTTCTGTCAAGTGGTGCCGAAAATTAAAGTTCTGCACTGCGAGAGAGTTCGGCTAGGATAGTTTCTGTAGTTTTTCTAAGACTTTCGAAAGAATTATTTAAAAAAAATATTTGTAAGCAGTACAATTGCTTTCCATTAAACGCTGCCTAGTTATGAATTCCAAAATATGCTGCTGTTGTACATTTAGGTACATTTTCATAGCGGTTGTATCGGACCAATGCTTTAGGCTTCCACATTGTCCACTCCCTATAGTAATTCCTATGGAAAATGTGGCAAGTATAGTACTATAGCTCTAAACCATTGCCCTGTGTTGTATAGTTTCACCGAGTAAATTAGTAATGACATGGCAAAAAATACTGAACCGATAAATGTGCCAAATAAGATCAATCAATTCAAGAACTCACTGAATTAGTTTTTCAAAATAGAATGCTAAAGAATTCAATTTTGCTATTCAGTTCTCTTTTGTTGGCATAGTAGTTGTTTCCAAAATATTCAAGCTATTTTATCATTTATTTCTCAACTGAACAGTTACGATTTTATGAAATTTACATTGAAAGTGATTATTTTTATTTTATAAAAAAAAACTTAGTTATTGAGATACAAGGTTATTTTTATGAAAAATTTGTGTGGAGATAGTCTTATTATCATATTTCAGCAAAACAGTCTAGTTTTTTTGTTGACAAACGGTAATCATTTTTAATGTAAAATGTACTGGTTTTTGTACATGCAAAATATTGGTGACCGTGGTCCTCTGGTTTTGTGAAATTGTGATACAACTAAAAAGATGTTTATATATATTTAAATGGAAACTTATTGTATATTGTACAGGGTGTACATAAATTAACTGCATTTTTAAGTTTTAACTGTCATTAAGAAGGATTTTTGAAACTTATAGGGACACCCTATAAATGGAATACTAAGATCTTGAGCAGAGCTCAATTTGAACATGATCACAATAATTCCATACAAATTTTATATAAAAGTCTTCAAGTTTGTCAAAATCTGTGTTTAAACACATTGTTACATGTAGAATGAACACAAAAATTGCATTCAATTTGTATTTTAATACAAGTTTGATAGCATGTTAGGATAATTTGTGATTATTAGTTTTATTAATGCACTAATAAATACTTTAAAAAAAAAATTATCCTTTTATGACATTACTGTTTGTTTAAAGAGTTTGAAATTAGAAAATGGCTGGTTCTTTCATTAAGCTTGGGCAAATGAATAGTTTGAATTTTAGTTTGTCTTTGTAAAATAATAGAACAAACAGATGGTTAAATAATATACACAAATTATCTTTTTTTCTAGCTGAAAGATAATCTTGTTTTTAGCTCTTATCAAAGACTACATTCCAAACATAGCTTGTTTCAATCTTAGTTAGTTTTGTATTATTTTTTGGCAGTTATTTTATGAACAATGCCTACCAAGTTACTCATCAATTATTCACTTGTAGCCAGGGTATGGCTTTAGCTGCCGTGATAGTTTTTTCCATTAGAATTACTATTGAAAAATACCATTATGGAGCTGAAGTCGTGCCCTGCTTTAGCTAGTTGATGTTTTTAGGATTACATAAAAAATAAATGAAAGCTTTGGCTTTCAAATTTCCATATAAGTTAATGAAGCTTTTAAATATATCATAATTAATTTACAAACTTATTTAAGGTTTATGGTGTTGTTGTGGGAGTTAAATGTAAAGGTCAAACTTAGATGTTGTCAGAATATGAAGTTTTGGCTCAAGTTCTTTGTTTGAAGAGTTGCATCAATGTTTATTTTATATTACCTATTAATTTATTAAGCCATGATTAATTAAAAACGAAGGTAATTTTAAGGAAAAAAATATATTTTTGAATTTGTGGCTGTTTTGTAATTTGTTGATATTTTTCAGATCTTTAAAGTCAAGATGAGCAACCCAATGCAGAATCCACAATACAGGCCTCCTGCCTCTGGCTCCACAACACCTCTCAGCTCTGCCTCACTAACACCTTCACACAGTCCTGGGCCATCTCCGGGCCTCATGCCCAAAATGCCTCAACACTTCGGCTCCAAGAACACAATGTTTAACCCAATGCCACAACGCCCTGTCATGAATGGCATGGCTACTCCACCATTGAGACCTCCTCAATTTCAAAAATCATTTATGAATG
Source organism: Archaeomysis grebnitzkii (assembly GCA_031471125.1). NCBI lineage: Eukaryota > Metazoa > Arthropoda > Malacostraca > Mysida > Mysidae > Archaeomysis > Archaeomysis grebnitzkii. The sequence continues at coordinate 7,832 of JARUHE010323109.1, read as the reverse complement.
GTCCCCCAATTAGACCTCCACACATGAGTGGACCACCCTTGGGTCCTCCACAGATGAATGGACCACCAGTTGGTCCTCCACAACATATGAATGGACCCTCAACTGGTCCTCCACAACATATGAATGGACCCCCCACTGGTCCTCCACAACATATGAATGGACCCCCAACTGGTCCTCCACAACATATGAATGGACCCCCAACTGGTCCTCCACAACGTATGAATGGACCCCCAACTGGTCCTCCACAACATTTAAATGGACCCCAAATTGGTCCTCCTCAGACAAATGGATCCCGGCTGAGTCCTCGATTCAATGGTTCTCCTTTTCCTCCGACCAGTGAAATCAACTCGTCAAGAGCATCTCCGATTGGCACTAATTCAGGTAAAGCTTTCTCATTTTAAATCTTATTCATTCAGAAATCTTTATTTTTAGCTAAGCAAGTACCTAATCTGTATGTAAATCTATACTGATAAAGTAATTTAGTCCCAAAGAACACCATACAATTCTTTAGCATGCCTTTAGCTTTAAGCCTGGCCTATAACATCATTTTTATAAACTCGTGCCTGGTATATGTGACTTGCTCATTTTTAACGAACATAATAAACTAAGAAATAAGGTTAATGTGAAACTTTAGAATAGAAGTTAAAATTTGGAATATTTATTCATCTCAAAAAGATGATTTTGAACTAAACATTTTTATTAGCCTTACCATCAACACCTCAAATGTTTTTTTTTATATAAAAATTGCAATTGCTTGCCGCAATATACTTGATTATAGCTCAAACTTGTCCTATTTAACATTTTTCCTTCAAAAGGCACCACCGGTGTGTCCCGCCTTTACTTACCTTAGACACAAGTCGACTGTCCCTTCGCAGGAAATGTGTTAATTAAGCAAGTTTTTTTATATTTTAAAAAACATTTTAACTTGCACATTGAAGATGACTTTATGTAATAAATATTGGAGTTCCTTACTATGAAATCTTAAGACTTTACAAAGTGATTCATATTTGGATTGATTGTATGGAAATGGTCACTAAATGGCTATAAACTCAGAATTACATAGTAATTGAAAAACAATAAGAATAATATTTTAACGGGTGCTTTTGTAAATGTCGATAGTGTATTCAATTAGAATATCTTTGAAGCCGATAGCACAATCTATTTATCAATCCCTTCTGTTAAAAGGTATGTATTGTAAATGAAAATTACAAATAGTTGTTTTTATGTTGTTTAATTTTTTCTCATTGTTTATTCCATAGGTAATGTTGGGGTTTCCAATATAAATCAAGAGAACAACAATGTAAAAGAAGTACCAAATAGCACAAATATGTTTACAACTTCAGCAAGTTCAAGTGAAAATATTTCAAGTTTAACAGAAAATCAAAGGACTACAAATTTAAAAAATTTACACAATGCACAAAAATCTGCTCCAACAAATGGTGCTGAAGCAGATTTCAAAACATCAATAGAAAATGATTTGATCAATAGATTTGGTACGGCAAATTTAAATGAAAATACAAATAAAAAAGTAGAAAATATCGAAAACATAAACCCACAAGTTTTATCAAACAAAAATAGTGTTAAATCTTCGGACATACAAAATAATTTCATTCCACCATTTTCAGTCAACCAGTCAAGATCTCCACAGTTGACACCCATCGTAACTTCATCAAGTCCTAGACCTTTTCTTCCCCCATCTAATGCAATGTTTAGTGCCCTGCCTCCATTAAGACCGGTTACTTCTGTGACAAGTGCACCATCTAGCAATGTTCAAGGAGTGTCATCTGTGTTCAGACCAGCAGCACCTGTGCCAACCTCAACACCTACTATGCCCACTTCTGCAACAATGACAAGCTCATCTGTAATTGGACAAACAACTCCAATGGCTGGCCAACCATCGAGAATGATACAACCACAACCAATGGGTGGTCCGCCATCTAGAATGGGACCACCATCCTCAATGGCTGGCCCACCACATCCAATGAGTGGCCCATCACCTAGAATGGGACCACCAACTTCAATGGCTGGCCCACCAACTTCAATGAGTGGCCCACCACCTAGAATGGGACCACCAACTTCAATGGCTGGCCCACCATCTGGCATGGGACCACCACATCCAATGAGTGGCCCACCATCTGGCATGGGACCACCACATCCAATGGGTGGCCCAACATCTGGCATGGGACCACCACATCCAATGGGTGGCCCACCATCTGGCATGGGACCACCACATAGAATGGCACCACCATCTAGTATGGGACCACCAAAACCAATGGCTGGCCAACTTGGAATGGGACAACCAACTTCAATGGTTGGCCCACCATCTAGTATGGGATCACCAATATCAATGGCTGGCCAACCATCTAGTATGGGACCACCATCTTCAATGGTTGGCCAACCATCTAGTATGGGACCACCACCTTCAATGGTTGGCCAACCATCTAGTATAGGACCACCACCTTCAATGGTTGGCCCACCATCTAGTATGGGACCACCCACTTCAATGGCCGGCCCATCTCTTAGAATGGGCGCTACAGTAAAGGGCCTTCCACCATTGGTAGGGGCCAACTCATCAATGAGCCAACCTAACATGAGCATTCCTCCACATCCTTCAGGTATGCCACCACCTCCAAGATTAATGGGTCCTCCCACTGCAACAAGTGGTCCTGTGCAATCACCTGTCAACTATTCAGCAAGACCACCTCCACCATCTACATCCCAGCAAGCTTCTAATTCTAACCTTGAAGGTGCGAAGACCAACTCAAATTTAGGAAGGTATCCCCCACAAAACTATACTAACTCCCCCTCTGTGGCTCCCACCATTTCTCAGCAGCCAGTTGGTGGTTATTCAGTTACAAGAGATGGCTGGAACAAATGCTGGGGGACCGCTTTAGTTGATCTACTTCAACAACGAGTAGTGGTTCCACCTGATGGTATAGTTCCTCCTAAACCTGTGCTGCAGCAAGAATGTATTGCAAACTGTTCTCCAGATATTTTTAGATGTACGTTAACAAAAGTTCCTCAAACGAAATCTGTGCTTCAGAAATCTCGATTACCTTTCGGCATATTGATACATCCTTTTAAAGACTTGGAGGTTAGTATTTGTTTTATTTTTGTTCACAATTTCATTTGATAATTGTACATATGAGAAATTCAATAACCATACTAGAGATATTTGTTGTTTGTGTTCCAACCCAATATTTTGATTAAACATTGAAGATTTTTTTTAAATAAAATTAATCTAACCAATAAAATAAGTTAATAATTTTAATTAGTGCAAACCATTGTCTTTTTAGTGATAATCATATTTTTATTCAATCTGCTTTTACTCAATGTTTGATAAAATTTGAAATGCAGTAAAAGTGTAAATTAAAACTTTGATTGCTCAATGCTTAGGTCTTAATAAATTTACTCTTTCATTTGGGCAATAGGCTAGACAGCCTTGCTGGTGGCTCTTCGTGTGGATTTGTCGTTGTCATTGATATTGATATTGTCTACCCTGGCAGTTGCTGATTTATCTCTGGTTTCAGTGCCATAGCACGGGCACGATTTCAGCTGCTGTTATTGTTATATAGTCGTATTATATATAATAAAACGACTATATATTCTGAGGAAACGCCTCTAATAAAGTTAGTTCTTAGTAAGATTATGTAGTTTGCTTTACACTCAACTGGCAGTTATAGTATATCTCAGGAGTAACTAGGAGAAAAATGCTATTATACCAGTGGAAGTCACTCCCTGCACCAGGCTTCTAATATATTTCCACATACACAATCCAATCCACTTGTTCACTTGCTGTGAAAAAAAAGTTGATTGTACTAAAATTTAATCAATAGTATTTTATTAAATACAATCTTTCCTTTTCATGAAATGTTCTCCAAAGATTGAAGTTTTGAGTCTCGTTTAGCACGTGTTTCTGAATAATGTTTCCATCTTATTTTCTCTTACAATTTCATAATTTATCTATGAATGTTCCACATGGAATCTAATGGTCTTGTTGAGGCTCTTCCTAGCCCAAGTAGTACATAATTATACTCTTTCATGCTTTCATTTCATCTTTCCTGTCTTACCTCCATTTTCCCTTTCAGTAGTCTTGTTAAGTAAAGGTAAACCTTAAGTTTTTGTGTACATTTCATTTGAATCAATGTTGCATTAGGGTTCATAGTCCTATCATTGTGTAAACTATCAGATTATAAAATAATTTGTTTCTTTTCCCTATGACTGTATGACATTAACACTGCAACTTTTTCACTGCTCAAACTAAACTTTATGCTATTCTAAATTAATGATCATGTTTAACAAATGTGATTTATACCATCTAGATTTATTTAGCCTTAGTAAAAACAAAGATCTGTGATTTGAATCCATTGATGATGTGTGGCTATTCACATTTTTCAGCATTTACCCGTCGTCAGCTGCAACACCATCGTTAGGTGCCGGTCGTGTAGGACGTACATCAATCCATTTGTTGTGTTTCGTGGAGAAAGGCAGTGGGAGTGCAACCTGTGCTTCAGAGTCAATGAATTGCCAGAGGAGTTCCAGTACGATCCTGTAAGTTTATATTTGCTTGTTCTTATCCCAAGTTATGTTCTTGTTTTTTTTTGTTCATTAATAATCATAGATTTTTAGCTATACCTGCCACTGAATGTTTATTTAATTTATTTTTTTTCTGCCCACTTTTAGGATTTTGTTTTTGTTTTTGTTCAATAATAATTCATAGATGTATAGCTATACCTGCTATTGAATGTTTATTTAATTTGTGTCATAGTAATTCTTAAATATATGTATGTTTAATAGACTTTCAAATAAACTTGTAATGCAATTAGCTAAACACAGCTATTAGATTATTGGAAAATTAAATTAAAGTAGTTCATTGATGTTTTTTATAATTTAAATAATTTGATTAGTTTTTTGTTTATAATCAGTCTAATGTTTCAGTATGACCTCAGTGCCAACCAAATAACCATATAGGTCATTTCTATATGTAAAAATTGAAACCAATTCCAAATTTATGTTTATAATATATTTCACTGCAGCATACCAATCAAGCATATTCCTTTTATCCACACGAAAGAAATGAACAGTTTATAGTTAACGAAATTGAAGACAGCATTTGTGAGGTAAACGACCAGTTTTGAGGCAATTGTAGGGACTACTAACACCTGGTACTATGTTGCTTTTTTCTCGTATTTCATTTTTAGAGAGTCCACTGATGATTTCTGATTTATTGAAATGTTTCAGGAGATTTAGCTAGATCAGTCATGACCAATGGGATAGGTTATGCAGCAATTTATCGTTTGATTTGTTTTCAATCTAAATAACCATAGTTCGATCATTTTCTTACTGATTTGAGTGAAATTAAAGTTCTATTTAATAAAATCATTTCTGAATGTTTAACGAAAATTTTTTCAAAGCTATATAAACATTTTCTTTATTTGAAATGCAACTTTTGAAAACTTGCTCAAATTGTGCCAAGTTTTCATATTTTTGGCTGGTTTTGAGAAACTTTAGAGATAAAGGACGATGGATTGATTTGTTTTGAGCAGGTTGGTTAGCACAGGAACGTTTTCTGCATCACCTATTCAAGCTTCAACTTCTTTTTATTGTAGATTAGTGCTAAGGTGAATTAATTATGTATAATTCAGCTTAGAAGTATTGATTTTAGTCCACTAACAATTTATTGAGTTATAGTAGTTTTAATCATTTTAGAATTTCCCCAAACTGTTCTATTTTTTCTTTGTATGTTTACCTTTTCCATGTTGTAATGTTCTTGGTTGGTTACTATTGATCAATGTTTTATTTCTTTCTTTGTATGTTTAACCTTACCATGTTCTATATCATCAGTTGATCAATTTGATCATTGTTCTACAAGGGCTAATACTTGAAAGTCTGACCGAATCAATATCTGTAGGTTACGCACACTTACGGGGATCCGTCAAGAAGGCCCGAAGTAAGAGAGGCAACTATAGAATTTATTGCTCCACAAGAATATATGTTAAGGCCCCCACAACCTGCAGCTTATTTATGGGTACTGGAAGCATCAAGACAAGCAGTGGATTCCGGATACTTGAAAGTGAGTTATTCAAATGTTTCTTTTTCATATACAAATTTGTAGCAAAAGGAACTCTAGTATTGAATCTTAACCCTTTCCCAGGGGCATTACGAAAAAGTCACGTATAAAAATCACCGTTATAGTGGCTCTGCCGACAATTGAGCTTTTACCAATATAGTGGTCTGCCAACTTATAACCATAAATATTCTAAGCCGATATATCAGTTCCGCCGACTTACCAACATAATGTTTAAGTAACTGTGAACGTATATTTTGGCTCTCATGACCTATGCAAAGTGCTAACATCCAAATTTTATATTATATGGAGTATTTCTTAAATATTGTATATTTTCACTATTAAAAATTATGAATTTAATAGGTCAAAATATACAAACATGTCTTTATATTTGAGTTTAATAATAGATTGACCAATATTTAAGTAACCATGAATTAAATAAGGTTTAATCCTTTAATAATATACCGAATACATTTTAAGAATTAATTTAAATGCACAAAATCTTTTTTATATAATTTTGATGTGCTACTGTCAGTCATAATACATATATAAAATGAACTCTAATAATCTTAGAAACAATAAATGTAACTTGAAAACAGCTATACAAATTAGGATATGACACAAACGTAAGGCGTTTTTTGATCAACTACTTCGTGCGAGTGCTAATATTGAATAGCCAATTTCTGTGTAAAAAATAGAAAACTAGATTTCAATTATTAAACTATTATAAATTATTGTTACGAAACGTTAGCTCACTCTAGTGGTCTAGCTTTTGTAGAGGTATGACCAAAATTAAAATCAAGCCGATAAAGTGGCTTGCTACTGGGAAAGGGTTAAAGCATGATGAAGTTTCAAAAATGTTTAAAATTGTCGGTTATAGGTTGGGCTTCATAGATTTTAACATTGCTGAAGTTTGTTAAAGTTTATGTGAATTTTGAAGTTGCTTAATAATTTAATTGTTTTCAAATGAAGTATGAAATTTTAAACAAAAATGTATACTTGAATCTGTCTAGTAATTTCCTCTTTCATAAAACTATGAAAATTCAACATTTTGAGTCCTAAATAATCGTAGAGTTAGAACCTAGTAGCACTACTAACTTTGGTGTATTTATGTCATCATCCATCCCATACAGAACTTGCAATCATACACAACCACAGATCAGTTACAACAACCTATCAAATAGATCCTGCTAAATATCTTTAGGGTGCAACACCAGGCACATGCCAACTAATTTATATATTCTTTCATTGGTTGCTTGTCAAATCCAAAACCACAACTTCAATGATATTCTATAACATAGGTTATGTGATACTCCCATTTCAAAGAGGGAAATATTTAAGTGTTCTGAAAGCACACTCAGTTGTGAGCATCACCCTGACATAAAAATATACAAGCCTAAACTCTCCCACTAGCTACATATACATTTTACAGAACATTAAAGCCTTTACGTCATTATTGTACATTCAGCAACCATAAAATTAAATGGTGTTAATTTTTCTCTAGGTCTTTTGTGATACAATGCTGACACAACTTGATAAGATTCCTGGCGATAAAAGAACTTTGTTTGGATTCATCACTTATTCTTCAACTGTACAGTTTTATCTCTTTGGTGAAGGTAAGTGCAGAGAGTCTTATGTTATACCTCCTTTGAAAATTGTGTTTAATTGGATTTTAATTGGATAGTTGATGGGTGCGGCGGGGCTTCTTGCCCGATGGTCCGACCTGCTGGGGTGGGGATTAGATCCTCCGACGTGAGGGCCCCGT
>JARUHE010323098.1:1151-11307 GCA_031471125.1 Archaeomysis grebnitzkii | reverse complement strand
GGCTGCGTATGGCGTGTACACTCTTCAATATTGATTTATACTTTTATTTGAAGCTTTACAACAAAGTTTGTTTAATAGAAATTGCTTGTATGGGCATTCTGAAAATTTTTGATTTTAATGAAAAAACAGATTTTTTTTCAAGTTAGAAAATGTTCTTGGTTAAACCTTTTTACCAAGCTAGTTTTTGAGTTTATTTGATGTTCTACAACACAGTTTATTTAACATCATTTGTTTGTATGGAGATTTTTACCAATATGCACTAATTATTTTTCAATTTAATTGAAAATTTTTGATTTTAATGAAAAATGTTTTTTCAACATAAAAAATATTCTTGGTTAAACCTTTTTAGCAAGTTATGTTTTGAGTATATTTGAAGTTCTACAACAAAGTTTATTTAAAATCATTTGTTTGTATGGAGATTTCTACCAATATACACTAATTATTTTTTAATTTAATTGAAATCATTGATTTTAATGAAAAAACAGATGTTTTTTTTCAACTTGGAAAATATTCTTGGTTAAACCTTTTAAACAATTTAGTTTTTGAGTTTATTTGAAGTTCTACAACAAAGTTTGCTTAACAACATTTATTTGTATGGGCATTCTGACCAATATGCAGTAAAATATTTTTCAATTTAATTGAATTTTTTGATTTTTTATGAAAAACATTTTTTCAACTCTGAAAATATTCTTGGTTAAACCTTTTCACCAAGTTAATTTTTCAGTTTATTTGAAGCTCTACAACAAAGTTTATTTATCATCGTTTGTTTGTATGGACATTTCTACTAATATGCACTATTTTTTTTCAATTTATTTCTGTTTGTTTTTTTTTATGAAAAACATTTTTTCCAACTCTGAAAATATTCTTGGTTAAACCTTTTTACCAGGCTCTTTTTTGAGTTTATTTGAAGCTCTACAACAAAATTTGCTTAAAAACATTTGTTTGTATGGACATCTTTTTTTCAATTTAATTAATTTTTTTATTTATATGAAAAAACATTTTTTTTCAGCTCTGAAAATTTTCTTGGTTAAATCATTTTACCAAGTTCATTTTCGAGTTTATTTGAAGCTCTACAACAAAGTTTGCTTGACACCATTTCCACGTATGGGTATTTTAGCCAGTATGCATTAATTATTGTTTAATTTAATTAAATGTTTTTGATATTAATGAAAAAACAAATTTTTTTCAACTCTTTAAATTTTTTGGTCCAAGTTTTTATATTTATTTGAAGGTCTCCAACAAATTTTGCTTAACATTATTTCTTTTTATGGGTATTTTAACTAATTATTTTTCAATTCAATTAAAATTTTCTTGGTTAAACTATTTCACTAAGGTTATTGTTTGTTAATTCAAATTATACAACAACATTTGCTTAATAAAATTTGTTTGTATATGTATTCTAATAGTAGGGTTTGACTGGGCAGCTACCCGGGTACCCACCCAATTACCTGCCCGCATTTTTTATTGATGTTTACAATTGACAGGCGTACCAACTGTACTGGTTTTCCCACACCGTGATATACAAATCTAGGTTAGGCTAATAGGTCTTTTTGGCTACCAAAAACCATTTGAGGAGCAAAGTCGGGTTAGGTTTTGTTTAGTGCATTACGATAATGCTAAACTTTGCTCAAATACTGCTTTATGGAGAACCAAAACTCTTGCTTGAAAAAATTGACATCATCTGATGTTTGGTATGCACATTTTTTTTCAATTTAATTGAAAGTTTTTGATTTTTAAGTTTGAAAATTTTGGTTAAACTATTTTACTATTTATTATGCTAAACTTTGCTTAAATACTGGTTTATGGAGAAGCAAAAGAATAGCCTAAGCTTTGTTTGAAAATGTGACGTCCTCTGATGGTTGGTATGCCTGTCAATTGGATGTGCATAATTCTTTGACAAACGACTTATTTTGGCTATTACTCGAGTTATATTAATAAAAATATAAACACATGAACATCAATCGAAAGTGCCAGTGTTATTGAGTAGTTTTTCTAGAAATTTCAAATTAATTTTACTCTGCAGTTTTCATATAATGGGCGATGAGAAGTACCGGCTGTATTCAACTTTCACCAATATGTTTTTTGAACAAATTCATTTGTTATTTGTGGTTTTACAGCAATAATTATTTAAAAAATGGATTATGAATGATCTATCTCAAATAGTTTTCTGTAGAACTTGAATTTATTAAAAATAACTCCATTTTATTTAACAGTTTTAAGTATGTGAGAATCAGATTAGGTTGTGTTTGGTGGGTTCATATAGTGCTTATTGTTTATATTTCTTGAACTGGAAAAATAAAATGATTCAATGGCATCTATAGTTGCCGTCAGCAAGACAAAAAATTTGAAGCTATGTAGTAAAGTTTGCTTAACAACATTTGTTTGTATGGGCATTCTGACCAATATTCACTAATTATCTTTCAATTTAATTGAAAGTTTTTGATTTTAATGAAAACACGGATATTTTTTTCAAGTTTGAAATTTTCTTGTTTAAACTATTTTACTAAGCTTATTGTTAGTTGATTTCAAGTTATACAACAACATTTGCTAACAAAATTTGTTTGTATAGGTATTCTAACTAATAGGTACTGATTATTTTTCAATCTAATAAGGATATTTTTTTGTTTTAATAAAAAAACATATTGGAGAAAGTTGAACAGAGCCAGTAACTTTATATAGGCATTTATTTTCAAAACTACTTGGCAAATAGTTGCAAAGTAGTACTATACGAGGTGAATATGATCATCCTTGCTGAAAGTAATTAAAACAAAACTATACAAAAGTAGTTCTAACCTGTAATGGAAGCTTATTTATCATTGTTGTTTTTGATTGATGTTTACAATTGACAAGCATACCAACTGTACTGGTTTTCCCACACTGCAAAATACAAATGTAGGTTAGGCTGATAGGTTTTTTGGCCACCAAAAACCATTTGAGGAGCAAATTCAGGTTAGGTTTTGTTTGGTGAGTCACGATAATGCTAAACTTTGCTTAATTACTGGTTTATGGAAAAGCAAATAAAGCAAAACAAAAGGTAAGGTTTTTGATTTTGCCTCAACGTTTCAGTACTAAACATACAATATTATACAATAAAGTTCTTTTTACAAGGTGATCAGACAAAGTGAAGACATTTTTTGAAAGTAGTTAATAACCAAAAAATCAAAATCTTAATATAAATCTAATAGTATTATTACACGCACAGTTTACGGAAACGAAAAAATTCATTCTCAACGGCGATAAAGCATGCTAATAATGACAAATGGAAAATAAAATGAATATGAAAATAGAGACAAACACTCATCCCTTACGAAATCCACACAGCGACTAAGTACATTTCGATCAAATTGGAAGGAGCAACCCCGCAGTGTAAAAAATTATGGGCAATTGGTGTACCTTGATTTAATTTACTTCAATATTATACTAATCATGTCCAAAACAAGTTGGAGAAGAAAACACTGAAATCCGAACAACCAGGCTGCACACTTGACACAAACATACAACACTTACACAACGAAACAAAAATCCTCCCAATACAAACACCTCAAACTACATGCCTCACAACTCAGAAAAACTGCACAACACCCAGACCATCCACTCCACTCACTCGCACAACAGCCGACAAACCCAAGACACATGAAACAAACCATTTTTGACAACAACAATAATTACACAACCCCACATCAAACAATAAAACAACCCAAGAAACCTATCCACACACAAATAGTCACAGACTACACAACCAGTTGTTCACCAAACAAAATACCGAACACAGAAGCATCAAACATCAACAACAGCAAGCAAACACTCTCACTTAACACCCGCAGGACACTGGCACAGCTGAGGGCAAGCAAATCCCCATGACTAAAAGAATACTTACACAAAATAGCCCCAGACACACACACTACATCAAACTGCCCACTCTGCCAGCACACACACAACACTACACACCTCTTTACATGCCCACATATGTGGTCGGACCTGACCCCGGAGGCTCCCTGGACGGACCCAGTGTTAGCATTGGGGCTGCTTGCCCAATGATCGGACCTGCTAGGATGGGGGCTGGACCCTTTGATGTGAGGCCTCCATCCTTTTTGTCGAGGAGGGAGTGAGATCGACAACAACAGAAAGCCTAATGACTAGTTTTCTTGAAGAAACAAAGAAAAATATAATATAATAAACATGTATAGAACTATTTATATTAATTTAAACTTTTTCAATATCTAGCATATGCTATTTTTCAGGATCCAAAATGAGGAACAAAAAGCAACCTCGGGTTACACGAAGAGAGGCTAAAAGTAAACATAATTTATCTGAATCGGTGATAAATGCCAATAAAGTCGTAAGTAAAATGATAAAACTGAACTTTTGTACAAATGAGTTTATTTCATGAAATATGTAGACCTTAAATTGGGAACCATTAGATTATTTATTGTAATTGTTTTTTCTTCTTAAGCTTTGCATATTTACATGGGGTCACTAAACAGCGCTCTTTGCCTCCATAACTAATGTGTTGTATAATAGTCTATAATGATAATAAAAAAACATGGGGTCACTGACCCTTCCTATCATTGGCCTTCATCCCATCTATCCCTTCTTCCGGATCATTTGTTCACTTTTACTGGGTTACAGGATCAGGTGAGAATTGCCGAGACTGAAAGAGTGAAGGTGCAAGGATACCTTGCATGCTCACCCATTCCTTTTAATATAAATTATCCCTATTGATAGGTCAGGGTTGTTGATCCAACCTTACCACCAATACCAAGCTAAGGTTGATCCTTGCCAACATTTTCTACTAGTGTTGTGACAAGATTGGGGATATAGCATACAATGCTAATACATTGAGTAGCTCTGCTTGTGTCAATCTAGCAAGTTTTTTTTACTATAATTCTTATGTTAAATATTCTGGTGAGAGAGAATGCTTCATTTAGACAAACCTCCTCTGGTGAAGATTTTGAATGAGGAAGTCATTCTTGATTGAATAATTTCATGATCTCCCTCAACATTACCATTTCATGTTTTCATCTCTCTTCCACGATTATTTATCACTTCAAATGTGTTAATAAAACTCTTAATTCTTTTAATCTACTTGTGAAAGCAATTATTTTTTTATTTTATATTCCATTTGGAAAAAATTAAAGGTTTCCAAGGAACATTTATCAAATATTTTTTTCCATCTGCTGCAACCTAAAAATAATTAGATACTCGTCAATGCCAAGCTTCAGTTGAACCTAAGAAAAGGTTTTGAATAAAAATCTTTTCCTTAATAATTTCACCTGATAGGATATGGATGGGTCTGAAGAAAATGTGAATGTTATCTCATGCTCTGAGTTGGCTATCGATACAAAAAAGTCATCCATCCATCCATCCAAGTGTTAAGCAGACACAATTTGGCTTAACTTTCCTGGTGGTTAAGAATGGGAATTGCCAACCTGGTATAGTCATTGAATTAGAAATCATTCTTTTGTTTTTGTAGGAAGACCTTCTTCACTCGTTTCAACCCTTCAAGCAATACAATAAAAACAATCTGAATTGCACGCTCGAAAGTGCTCAAGCCTCCAAGCTAAGCAGCGATATTGGTGACTGGATTTTTGATCTCACCAAAAGAAACATGAAAATAATGTAAGTTTTTTTCTATTGCTCAAAGTAAAAATTCAACTCTTATATTTTTAATTGTATGTTTGTTTGTTAGGTGATGTTATTTTATGTGCTACTACCATCAGGAAATTTGACCTAATTAAGTTCAAATTTTGGACTATTTTGTTGCTGTAACTCAAACAAACTGATATCATTTGTAACTTCTAAAGATAAAAATACCTTTACTTTGGAAAAAGTTTATAAGCTAGAATAGATTCACTCAATATTTGGCAATGTAATGTATCTTATGTCCTATTGCTCTATATAATGCTAATTATAATTGTCCCATTGCTCTATATGATTAAAAAAACCTTGTAATATTTTCCATGCATTTCACGTGTAATTGATCAATGAATGTTAATCTTTAACTAGGTATGAAGCCTCAAAGGATGGCTGGAGAGATGAACACAAGAAGAAGGAATTGACGCATTCCTCAGCCAGGTTCTTGATCGCAAGGGACGCCACAACAAACAAACCCGTCGGCTTCACCCATTTTCGATTTGACATGGATTACGGATTTGAGGTTTTGTATTGGTGAGTTTATTTAAACCTTCTTCACCTGCCAAGTTATTTTTAAAACTAACTTTAATGTGTCTCAAAACATTGACACATTAGGTTTGAATAAATTTTACACATCTGATAATTTATAAAGTATTGTAGCTAGGAGGAAGGTAGCGAAAATATAATTGACATCAGATTTTAGGTAAATCTTGGCTAACAAGTATTGAATGAAAGGCCATCAGAGTCTTATCTGGGATTGATTTTCAATATCTGATTTCCATACAAGATGTTCAAGTTTTAAATTATTTGAAATTTCACATTTCTGTTGTGGGTAAATATTCTCTAGTTTTTTTACTTTCAATATCCTATTTTCACAAAAGGTATTATGCCCAAATAAAGGATTCCACAACAACTCAAAAATCATGCAAAATATAAAGCTCCATACCACACTTATTCCAACCTTGGAATATCTTCTATGGTTTCCACTGGTTAGAAACTTTCATAGACAAGTTATGGAACGAGAATAGATATGGATACACAAGTAGGTTATCCTTACCATACCCATAAATTCTAAGTCTAAATTACTCACAGGTTCAGATGATTTAATTATCTTTAGAATCATTTAAGTAATTGAAATAAGCTGATCAGCACTATATACATATAGATATTATGACGGAGAATGTAAATTGATTTTACCCATATCACACTGATTGCATATTTGGGTATAACCAATTTATGTTCTTGCCCGCAACACATAAAAACCTTTGAAGCGCCAAATCACGGCCACAAATGTATGAAAAAGTGTCGCATTTCAGCTATGAACTGCAGTTGGAGGAGGATGTCCGAGGGGCAGGACTCGGCCGGTTCATCCTTCAGGTGTTGGAGTTGATCGCCTTCAGCAACCAGATGGCAAAGGTGGTCCTCACGGTGTTCAAGCACAATGACGACGCGGTGCAGTTCTACAAGAAATGCAGGTCAGGATTTCTTACTTTTTGAGGCTCGATGGGAATATTGTATTTGATGCCAACTTTAATGGGTTATGTCTTTCTTTAGAAAAACAATCAGTTCGGTGTTGAAGGGTTAAGGCTTAGAAGAACAAAGGGTTAAGGCATAGTTTGTTATCAATCAACCATTTTGGTTTGAGTCAACTTTTTTTTTAATTAAAATTGTATCACTATTTTAATGTCATATCATGACGGGTTAAAAGTTGTTTTTGTGGTGATATTTATAGTGGTAGAGATATCTATATCTTTATAGTTATAAATTGTAATACAAAAACAACTTTTACCTGCCATGACACTAATGAAATAGTGATACAGTTTTAATTTAAAAAGGCTAATCCAAATCCAAAAAAGCCTGGTCGAGAACATAACTCTTAAGCTTCCTGTTTTGTTTGGTTGACCTCATTTTATTATAAAAATGAAACCGGTTTTATATTTAAAAATATTACCGGTTTTATATTTTCAATTGATTTGAAAATCAGAAATAATTACTTTAATCCTTTCCTTTTTTGTCTTTCTTTCCTTTTGAGACAAGGATTTATAGTACCAAATTATTTCATCCTTTAATAATTGCGATACTATAGCATTAAGATATGTTGTTGAACATGCTTATGCGTGGACAGATCGCCCTTCTGATGTTAATGAATAAAACAAGAAACGCTTTCAGTGATTATTTCTTGGAGAAAAATGTTTTGTTGGCCATTTTTTATTTGCAATAATCCTCATTTTGCAGATACCAAATAGATGAAACCACTCCTGTCGACAGCTTGGAAGAAACTTTCGACTATGTTATCTTGAGTAAAAAAAATCGTAAAAAAATCAAATCTTGAAATAATTTTGTCAAAAGTTTGTCAAATGCTTGTCAAGACTTGTGTAAATGTTCCATTATTTTTCTGTGTTGAATTATTTTAACTTTAAAGTTTAAGTTTTATTTTGGAAGTAATTTTAAGCTCGAATTAACCTGCATTCAACTCACAGTTGTTAGATGATGAAATAAAATATTTTCTAAAGTTGTTTTTATTTTCTTAATTTCTGAATCTTGAAAATTTTGATTAAACCTTTTTTCGACAAAATAAAACAAGAAAAATTAAGTTTTTATTCATAACATTTTGGTAAAGACATTCATTGATTTTAATTTAAACTAATTTACAACAAAGGCGAGAAGTATTCGATACCTTCACTAGATTAAGGTTACTTGAGCCAGCTGGCGTTTGTAAAAATGTACATAGTACAGTGAGAGAAAATAAAAGTTAAAGCTTCCATACATCAGACACTTTCCCTTTGCATTATGATTTAATGTTAAATAATATACTCGCTTTTTCATGATGACAATATTTACTTGTAATACCTCATTTGTTTGTGTAAAAACATTACAGACATGCCCCGCCTATATTAAAAAACATTACAGACAAGCCCAGCCTTTATTAAAAAGTATTACAGACAAGCCCAGCCTTTATTAAAAAGTATTACAGACAAGCCCCGCCTTCATTAAAAAACATAACTGACAAACCCCACCTTTATTAACACATATCTGCCCATACTACTATATATAGTAGTTCATTTTCCGATTACACTAATAACCGGTTCAATGGTAATTAACATTTGTTTATCCGTACCTTTTATCTGCCCAACCTACTATATATAGTAGGTGTGAAACTTCAATATAAATGCACTGAGAAGTAAAAAAAATAGCTGAAGTGTATTTATAGCATCTATCTGTTAACCCGATCAAAAGTTCTTTAAAAAAAATTTGGGCATTGATGGGTTAAAAAAACGTGGCCTGTACTTAATTGAAAATTGCAATAAATTCGAGGCATGCCTCAAAGTTATTCAAAATTGTTTTTCTGAAAATATAAACACCTTAGCTAAAATTTTTGATAACTCGCCTGCATTATTATGATGTGTACAATAGTTATTGCAGAAGTATTTACAGAAAACCAATTTTTCCTAAGTTACACAAATTATTTTCTATGATGCTGTAATAAATTTGAAGCATGTTTTGCTCGTATTAGAGTTGCAATAATATGAGGGGCTTGCCTGTACTACAACTATGCTAAACTAAGAATTGCCAGTTTATTACCAAAACTAACTCGACATATGTTGACCCATACTCCCTCTTGAACAATGGAGCCATCTCGTTGGAGGGTCCAGCAGGTCCACTGCTTCCAGGGGCCAGATGCAACAACACATTCGGGCATGTAAAGAGGTTTGTGGTGCTGGCACAGTGGGCAGTTTGGTGTAGATGTCTGGTGCTATTTTGTTTAGTCATGGAGATTTGTTTGTCCTCAGATGTGTGTTTGTTCATCGATGAATTCAATCGAAATCTCCTTCCTGAACAGTCCCAGCTACAATAAACCTAACTAAAGCAGTAGAAAAAGACATGTAAATTTCACTTCTGAAAAGACTCAAAATTCATTTACAAAAATACTATCACATTTTAATCAATCAAAAACTCACTAAAGACGTCCTAGACATTAGAGTGTAGTGAATATTTTTATCTTTTGTTACCCTGTGTGCGGGAAAGTTGTCAAATACATATTTAAGCAGACTGTTAAAAGTTGATACATATATAATACTTTATTTAGAAGTGGCACAATTAGTTCGAATTTTAGAATAACTTGGTCGAAAAATTAATAATTGATGATATAAGACTTTTTTTTATTTAGGGTTTTATTTCAATTAAAATAACTTTGACTACTTTTATGATTTGTTACATCCATAAAATCGGAGCTGTGGAGTCGGATCTATAATTTTTAGTATTTTTTAGTATTTTAGTAATTTTTAGTATTTTCAAACAGTTGTAGAACTTCGACAAAATATTTGGAATACCTTCACTGAAACATTCAAGGTAAATTATATATTGTAACATACTGAGTAGTTGTAGATTAGTTAAATAGCTGTAAGTATTTTTATTATACCATTAAAGTCATTTTCTAGAATGTAAGATTAGTTAAATAGCTGTAAGTATTTTTATTATACCATTAAAGTCATTTTCTAGAATGTAAGATTAGTTAAATAGC
>JARUHE010323088.1:0-11308 GCA_031471125.1 Archaeomysis grebnitzkii | reverse complement strand
ATCAGGTGATGTATACTCTGAGGATATGCAGACGACATATAGCGGTTTCTTCAAGCCGGGGTAAGCTTAACATATGAATTTTAAAGAAATACAGCCATGTTCAATTTCTTAGAACGGACTCTGACTGATGTCATTGAGATTTGCTTATGCAGCATTAATCTCCAGGCAGCGTTCGTAGTCACTCGGCGACCACACTTTCTAAGCGGCGACTTATTAAGTCAAAATTGATTTTGAAGGACACTAAATTAAGAATTAAAATCAAATCAAATGAATAACTGTTGCTCAATTTGTATTTCTCAGTAATGCTTTACCCTTTACTGTTTCTTAGTTACAATTAAAATATCAAGAATGGGAAAACTTTTATATTTGGCATTGAAATATTATTCTACAAATACCTTGTAAAGGTAATGAAAAATGTTTAACCTGTGAGGCCAAGAAACACTGCGTCATTGTAGCTAAATAAAAGTTGGTCATAATTTC
This sequence comes from Archaeomysis grebnitzkii, assembly GCA_031471125.1. Classification (NCBI taxonomy): domain Eukaryota; kingdom Metazoa; phylum Arthropoda; class Malacostraca; order Mysida; family Mysidae; genus Archaeomysis; species Archaeomysis grebnitzkii. Next base: position 10,828 of record JARUHE010323088.1, on the reverse strand, counting down.
AGTTGAAGATCCCATATTGGATTTCGTTGACAACGTTTTTCTTGATTTGTAGGTGATATAATCAGGAATTTTTGTTTTGAAATTGATAGCAAACCAGAATACAAATAAAGAAGAGGAGAAAGTAAGAAACAAGAGAAAATGAAAACTGCAATAAAATATTAGTCTACTCTTATGTTTTTCATAATTAAAATATGTCTTGCCCTTCGTTGAAACATGTACAGCACAATAAATAATTCACCAAGTTCTACAAATAAATGAAGCTGTTTTGAATAAACGTATTCATATTTTTATAAAAATGATAAAAAATAGTAACTGAAGAAATACTTCACAACAACACTTACAAAAATAAAAAGACAAGTGCTGAGTTTCTGGTCTCACGTAGCACACCTAATTAACAGGATGGAAACAGACTAATTGCAGGATTGCTATGGTTGCCAAAGCCATTCCATGTTGCCAAACATTTGCCAATATTAAAAAACAAAAACATTTCATCTTCGAACAAATGCAAGAACATATATTGTCCAGAAATTACCTTCGGTTATATTTGATAAAAATGGTTGTTGTTCAGTTGTTGGTTTTTACTCAGAACCGAAGTTTATTTATGTACTACTTAACATCGTGAATGTAACACCAATTTACTTGTTTGTTAATGTTACCTAAATTATACGGATGTGGATTTATCACAAGGCCAAGGTTAAAACTGACATAACAATAACACGAATATAATAAAAACATAACTAGCAATAATAACATTACCATCAATATTTCTTACACTAATGTTGCTATTCATATCACTATTAGTAATAACAATACTACTACATGCATGTATATTGCACAAATGCACATGTATGCACGTGTGGGTAATGTAAATCTTAAACATTAGAGGTAGTGAGTGAAAACAGATTGCGTAGCTAAGACCAACAGAGCAAAAATCACATGATTGTCTCAAATAACTTTTACATTAACCAGTGCAATGAAATCTGTTTTTTCAACTATTTCAACATAGCATTACATCTCTATCCAACATACAAGTATATCACATCTGTCAGAACTGCTTGGTTCATTCAGTGTTTTATCTGCCACAATAATTTCATCTTAAACCTCAAACATTTTTCTTCTGGTAAGTTTCAAGAAAACTAAACAGAGAAAATTGTGTGCTGTTCATTCGTTTTCTATAGATCTTTCATTAATAGCATTCATTTTTCATAAACATATTGCACTGAAAACACTTGACTATTATGTCTAAGATAGTCGAAATTTATATCATCAAACTGACTAACCTAAACATACAATTGGTATTATTCCACTTGCTTAAACTCTAACGTCTTACACGCGAGTATCATCTTAGCTGTATTGAACAAGACTTTAAAGTACTGAAATGTAAAATACTAATTTTACTTATAAAACTAATAAGACTATTCAGTAATATTACCTTTAGTTGGAGCAATAATAATTATAAAATAAAATATTTGTGATAGCACCAATAATAATAATAATATGAATTATGTTACAAGTAAAAATAATAATATAAATAGACACATCATTGATATCATTGCAATAGCCCCTTAAACCAAAGTACAAATAAGTACAGAGGACTGCAATTAGATAATTACCCAAATACTAATAAGGTAACTTCAGATAACTTCCCAGTACAACAACAGGAACATCAGTTAGCAAAATAGCTGCAAGGAAAATATTCACAAATATAGATACAAAGATAAAAGTAATAATTTAGAACTTGTAACCAATAGACAATCAGATTAGCTAACAAATAGACAGTGCAAATAGTCCTGACTATTAAGACAGCATTGAGAAGTTTTAATTAGTCAGGGCATGGAGTCTTATTTGAGCAAATGCAAATAAGTTGGAGGTGTAGTTACAGTAAAGCTTTCTCTGTTGTATAGTATAATTTATGTAATGTATGATTATTTTCATTTACATATCTGTTTTAAGAAATCCAGTCAAATATTTGTGTCTTTTTACAATGATAAAACTATTGAACATAAAAAACAAGTTAATAAGTTATAAAAACTATTGTATTTTCTTCAACAAGCAATGTTAAAATATGTGTGGAATGATAATTACTATGAAAATACAACAATAATTAAATAGCTTATAGCTGGAAAAAGAAATTAAACATAACAAATACTAAAAATGTAACAACTCTTAAAAATGATATGAAATATGAATGATAAAAAATGCATTCCTTCCTTATCATTATAATTTATTGAAAAATATTTATTTTACAGAATAAACTTTCAAAGATTAATTTATACTCTGTATATTTTATATTTATTCCAATATCAATAAGTGTAAAATAAATAAACATTAAAAATGTACCAGACCATTCAGTGAAACACTTTATAGATTATGGAACAAAAAATAAAATAAGGGCATACCTAGTTGAAACCTAACAATATAAGAAGACAAACATTTATCTTGTGTAAAGAAGGAAAAATAAACACCGGCAGAGAATGATATAAAATCATATTTTAGGACCAAGACAATCTTTAGGTTTATCTACGCAGGCATAATTACTTAAATTTGTCAAGTGTCTTTTGGAAAAAATTTCCAATAAATATTCATTATTTTTCACTTGGACTGTAACTCTGGAGGAAACTTCTAGCCTGGACATGTTTCAAAAATTCAAACTTTAAAGTCTTTTCAAATAACTCTTCCATATTTATGACTACAATTTAACTGATTTAATCAATACCATAATCAGTTTATTAAAAAAAAAATTGTTTATATTATAATGATTATTATTAAAATCATTACCATTGTTATTATAATCATTATTATCAGACAAGAATGTTATAAAAAGGCAATTCAAAATTTATTATACCAAACTAATCGCATCAAATCCATTAAAAAAGCCTTCGATAATTCTATAATAATCAATAATAGTATTCTTACAAGTAGTATTAGTACCAAAGCTATTATTATTGCTATTGGTAGTAATAAAAACAGTATTATCGATAATCCGACATACAATTCTAGATCCAAGTGCTATAAAGTTTATAGCAAAATAATCTCCGTTGGAAATAAACATCGCGAGAGCAATAACAAAAGATGTCCAACAACATCTAAATCTTTCGAGAGACCAAAAGTTGGATTTAGCACCGATATAAAACTATATCTTACTCTTAGCCTAATAAAATTAAAGATCTATTCATATGAGTAAAGTAAGGTTCAAGGTATCAACAATAGTTCGTTTTGGTATAGTAGCTAGACACAAAAGGCGACAAAAAATTTACATCATAATAAAACATTATTCAAGCCATAGAATTATTTATCAAGCATAACCAATCTGCAAGAATCTACAATGTCAAAAACAAAGAAACAAATAAAATTAAAAATTGTCTTAGAAACAAAGAGTTCAAATGTGGAAAATACCTTTCATACTTACAAAAAATAGAGAATCTCAAAAGAATACATGTTGGAGATGTTAACACCATACTTACCTTACACTAATATCACATTTTTTAAAGACAACACTTTCTTCTCTTTCTCTCTCTCTCACACAAATGGTTACTTTTCAGATATATTCACAAATACAAGAAATAAAAATCAAATGTACAAACGAACGTGAGAAAAACAATAAGTTAAGTTTATTATTACAAAGAAAAGTGTTTTCATCAAACTGTTGAATTAGAAATATATTAACATAAATCGACGTGTGGATATCTCTGTTTTTACTGTATGTTTGTGTGCGTGCAATAGTTCACAATATATGTTTTCAAATAAATCTATTCAGGCTGAGAAGCAATATATAAATGGAGTTTTCAAACAATGGTACAACACTTGCATAATAGTTTTTTTTCCAGATAATGTCACTTTGTAAACAGAAACAAATTGAAATGTATTTTAATGTATTTTATAACTTTTATCTAACAAAAATTCAATCATAACGTTAGCACGTAGCAACCTTTTGTACATTTTTCATAAAAAATTAATGATTTTTCAAATGTGTAATTTTTCAGTGAATTGAAATACAATGACACGTCACAGTACCATTGGTGTTAATTATGATGCTCTACGAGGCAGTTTTCGAACGTTTTGCAGACTTCTTAGACCTGGAAAATCCTGGAAACGACGCGATCCTTATCGGACCCAAATGGGAGATTTATCAAAAGAATTTGTGGACTGTTTAGTCAATGCTTAGCTTTTGTTGTTTACATTTTTATCTAAAAGCTTAATTCAGTTATCCATCAGTGAGATCCCTCAAAACCCTTCTCCCATTAGCGTGGAATTTATTTTTAAGGAAACTGCAAGACTGATGGGTTTTATTATGCTCATGGTTACGAGTCAAATTCTTTGAGAAATGGACAAGGTCTTGAATACTAAATATTCTTTCAATATTCTCTGAGGTAGATTTCTAATTATATGTATGTAAGGATGAGAGAAGAAATTGAGGATCAAATAGAAGAAGATTTTGTCATCATGGGTCAAGTATTGAATGAAATTGTTATTACAGTAATGCAAGTATTATTATTAAAATGACTGCCTTAATTGTTATCATGATTGCAATAATGATCAAGAAAAAACTATTACTCATTAGTGTATTAATGTTACACGTATTCAATTTTTCGTCACGATGCGATAGGCAGCTGATGACATATCTGGTTTAGAAATGTAAAAATAATTAAGGACAAGCGTTTAAAACATTATAAATAGAATAAATGGATCGACAATAGCACACGTGAGGTAACCCACATCTAACTTACATAAAGCTTACCTCACTTGTGCTATTTTCGATTCTTATATTGTCATTCGGTGTTTGTGATTTCAGTTGCTAAGAAAAGGACAGACAGGGACGAATCATATCCTAAGAGTTTGCAGTACTATCTAAAGGAAGGACCTTTTGTCAGAGATAATTAACATTGGATTTTAAATATAATTAAACTTAAAAATAAAAAAGATAATTATTTTATTTTTACTTTTTATGTGTATAATATAAAAGTTACAGAAAAAATTTAATTGGAAATTTTATTTTATTAAAATCAAATGGTAAATGAGGATAATTATCCCTACCAAAAGAGTCCTTTGTTTAGATAACGCAGAAATACTGCAAATATATATGATTGGAAATCTAACGAACCAAAGTTTTGTTTCTTTTAGAAGGAATTTTTCTCCCGATTTAAAAAATTGTCACTGACATGTTTTGGCGCTTGGACCATAAAGACTATTTAGCTCCGTGACTAATATGAGAAGAGCTTTAGTTAGATTAAACCTAACTAATTTGAAGAATATATGACTCGAGTAATACATAAATATAAACTACAACTAGGATACAACTAAACATTTACAGAAATAACATCTGACAGTTACTTATGTATTGAGTCATCACCAGCGCGTACTTTTTCCAGTACAATTTTTCACCCGAATTATAAACAAATTTTGCTATCTTGCTGATTACATTGATGTATACCCATACTATGATACTCAACCGATTTCTACGCTTTATCTCCTTCGTATTGTTTTGTTGAATTTAATTTTGACAATAAGATAAACTTTCTAAAAAAGGATGGACTTTACAACACGTGTCTTGAGTAATAAAAATAATCTGAACACACCTCTAAGACATATAATTACTCTCAATCAGATAGTTTCAATTTAAGGCACACACGTATGCTAATTCATCCTTGTAATATATAGTCCTGTGATTATCAATGAAGCTCCACCCATTTAAGAAAAAAAAGTTCTATGTCAACCATTTATCTTTTTTAGAAAATGAAAGATGTAAAATGTGTTATGCTAATTGTGTCTTTTAAAACAAACCATTGCTGGGTGGTCTACAAATGACTTCAAATTAAAAACGTTTTTTTTCGAGTTTTTTAAATGAACGTTTGAAATGGCAACTCATTCTTTAGCTTGGTCAGTGAATTAATGGAAAGTATGAACTAGTTCTTCATCACTGTTTAGCTTTATGTTAAAATGTAACTATCAAAAATATATTCACAGTATTCTCATCAAATTGTCACATTATCATGAAGCCATAATGATGTAAATATTAATTTTCATATAAAAAACAATAATAAAAAATGTATAAAATAAATACACTTAACCAGAAAAATTACACATATTTATATGTATAATTCCCAATATAATTACGCTTATACTTACACTTGATTTACATTTCATTCGAAAGTAAAAAAGATGTTAAAAGAAAAACATTAGCCCTTATGGTTGAGCTTCAAAAATTAGAAGGAATAGAGATTCTTTTTATATGTGAGGTTACTTCAGTGAATCTAAAAGTGAAGAAACACTTTATATATAGAGTAAATGCACATGTAAGTTTTGTATGTGTTGTGCCTACATAATCAACAAGAATGGTTTTTAAGGATTAAACATTTTGTTCGTTTGATAAATATTTTCGTTTTTAAATAAATTTAGCTCGTCAAGTATTCTATGCTTCTGCATTACTTTGACCAATAAATTGTTTTTAGTGGAATTTTTCTTTGGGTGTTTGCTGGTTGTAGCTTTGATCCTTTGTTCTAATTACGACATTACACAAGTTTAATCTGATCTTTGGTTTCTCCCATAGTTAAGATAGTTCTCTATTGCACATTTTTCTTAATCTTAGCCTATATAATATACATTATATTATGTTTGGCCATATATCGCTTACGGTCGACAATATTTCAGATAGAAAAGCTAAAACATTAAACTTCATACATGTTTTGTTCACAACTCTAGTTGTTTTTTATAAGTAAAGCATTTTTCCGTCACCATACTTTTCCATGCTGGATTGAACCTCGGTTATCATCATATTTAATAAACAAATGAATAAAACCAAAGAAACAAACAAATAAATTGACTCGTTAATTTATTTCAATGTTCAAAAGCAATTCATCATAAAACTGAATTATGTTCAGTGGCACAAATGTGAGCTTCGCCACAGAGGTCTTGACACCCTGCCTCGAAGATCCCAACCCAGAGTGAGCTTCTTGATCGGATTTTGCCTCAAAAACAATTCCATTCGACCCTTCGGACCTGTGGAACTTTTTTTTATTAAGTACTCTTTTCGTTTTTCTTGTTGGCATTATTTTTTATCTGTTTTATTTGTTGGTGTATTATTATTATAGTTTTTGTTTTATTGTTGGTATTATTTTTTATCTATTTTATTTGTTGGTTTATTATTATTATAGTTTTTGTTTTATTGTTGGTATTATTTTTATCTATTTTATTTGTTGGTGCATTATTATTATTATAGTTTTTGTTTTTCTTGGTGATGATATTATTGTTTTATTTTTAGTAGTATTATTATTGACGTGATTTTATCATTAGTGTTGTTGATGTTGTTGTTGATAACATATTTTCTTTTGTTTTGCTTTTCCTATTGTTTTTTTTATGTTTTTGTTGTTTTTAAAATGTTGTTAATATTATTGTTCAACATTTGTAATTAGTGTATCTGCAATAAAATAATGATGAGAAACGTTCGTTAAATGTACATAAAAACGTGAACTTTCAGAAAACCCAAAAAAAAATTCTCTTTTCCAGTCAGTCACCGAACGAGTTAGTCAACAAAGGACTTTGCCTAACAGAAACCTAACCCTCCCATGTATGAAGCTTTTCCTTCAACCACAATTGTTTTCATCTTTCATATTTTGGTTTACATTTTTTGTAATAATTAGAATAAAAAAAAAATTAAAACAGATAATATAAAAAATACAAATAAATGAAAACTATATAGGCTAGATGAAACAAAAAATAATAATGGTAAAATTTAACAATACAAATATAGTAATATTATTGAAAAAAATATTTTAATTAAGAAATAATAATAGCAATGTTAATAATAATGGTAATTGCATTTATTTAACCATGTATATTTAGTAAAAATATATCCATTGAAATAAAGTTAAAAAAAAGATCTCTTTGTAATGCCATCTGTTTTGTATCATTTCCTCAGAATAAACATAAACATGTGTTGTAAAATGTTTTCTTTTAAGTTTTCATTCTAAAGAAAATATTAGATTTCAAATTGAAAAAATAACACAATGAAAAAGAATTCATAATTTTTTCAAAACAACTATTTCATTTTTTATAATAATTATCATGATAACAATAACATTATTTTTTATGATGAATGATTTATTGTATTGGTTTAACAAAGAAATGAATAGATGAAAAAACAATTTACACAAATGTAAATCTCAAGTTGATTGTAATATTAAAATTACATATTTAGAGTTATGTTGAAGGCAATTACAGAATAATAATCTTATCTAAACATAAATTTGATTGAAAAGAATAGAAATTCAAAAATTGTGTTTTTAAAAATGTAAATAATAGAAATATGGAAATGTAACAGAATTTAAAATTTTCTTATGAAATGCTGATATAATATTTATCTCAAAATTGGTGATCATATGCTTATATCATTTTTTAAATACAACACCAACTACTTTTTTTATTCAAATATTGTTTCATATACCATATGTATCACCAATTACTCTTTTGTACACCATGTATAACAGTAAATACTATTTTGTACACTATGTATAACACCAAATATGCTTTCATATACCATGTGTAACACCAAACACTCTTTTTAACACCATGTGTAACACCAAATATTGTTTCATATACCAAATTTAACACCAATTACTCATTTTACACCATGTATTACAGTAAATACTCTTTAATACACCATGTATGACACGAAATATGCTTTCCTATACCATAGGTAACCCCAAACACTCTTTTAAAACACCATGTCTAACAGTAAACACTCTTTTGTATAGCATGTATAACACCAAATATGCTTTCATATACCATGTGTAACACCAAACACTCTTTTCAACACCATGTGTAACACTAAATATTGTTTCATACACATTTTTAACACCAAATAATCCTTTCCAACACCATGTGTAACACCAAACACTCTTTTTAACACCATGTGTAACACCAAATGTTATTTCACATACCAGGTGTAACATGAAATAATCTTTTTTAAACCTTATATTACACCATGGCTAACACCAAATACTGTCATCTACAGTCTAACATCACCACAGACAGCACATCATTAAGACAACAAAAACAAACAAAAAAGATGAGTACCAACACCATCTGACCCCGGAGGTGTCCATGGAAGGGCATCTTCGGGTGTCTTCAGGAAAAGGTTCAGCGCCGCGGGGAGTTCCATCTCTGAAGAAACGTCGAAATTTACTCCGTTGCCTCTATCCAAGGCAACAAAGGTACAGTGACAGCTCAGCTAATTTATACAAATTATTTCTTTTTTAAATATATATAATCGTCATCGCCATCATCATTATTTCAGATACAATCAACACTTGAGTGAACTGGTCTAATTATATTTAGTGGATTAGCTACTTAGATAATAACATTTTATTCACAGTTATTTAGATCACTGAATAGTGTGTCTTCGTGGTAATCAACCTATCAAAGAGAATCTGAAATTAGAAAACAGACAACAAATCTTGCTTCTATGCAACTTTCTATAAAATTTAGTGAAGGAACGGTCATCTAAAAATAGTATAAGTTTAGCTTAATTTATACAATAACGTCGATTTCAAAATATAAATGCACTTTACAACAGTAAGAGCTAAACATTTCAAGTTTAATACTACAAATAACTAGAAACAAAATTAAAATTTATTATTCAGTACAAACATTAACTAAATGGTAGTTTAATTCTTAATCACAGTACATTTTAATTAAACTAATGTTTGAAAAATATAAACAGGATTTAGGTGTTTAATAAGGCAACTAAAATAAAAAATTCCAAAACGGTATAAAACAATAAATTTATCTGAAATTTTCAGTTTGTCATGTTTTATTGTGTTTTTTGAAACTTTTACGATATTTATGCACAAAAATTGAGAGCTCAGGTAAAAAAAATACAAAATTAATAGTCAAACTTGAAGTGTAAACAAGGCAGCGTAAAATAGAACACGACTCCATTCTAATTATTTACCAAACAATAAAACAACAAAATAACATTTACTACAAAATATAAAACTTCAGGTTTTCAAAAAATAAATAAAAAAAACACCAATTCTTAGAATTTATTTCAAGCCTTTCTAAACCTTCAAAAAAAATGTTGGTTAACCATGAATATGATAAAAAATTGACTAAGGTTAAAAACTCTTAAAATATCTATTATTTAAAAACAAGTATAATTTTTAGATAAACGTTTCCTTCAGGGATTCTACCTTAGAATTTCCTGTTCTTGCATTTGTTTTGAATAAACTTTTCTCTAAACCTTCAAAAAAATCTCGGTTAACTATGAATTTCAAGATTTTAACAAAATGTATGTTTTAATAAGTAAATATTTATTTAACAAAAAAATATTTAGTTAGTGTAGAATGTCTTTTCTGTAAAAACTATTTTTTATTATTTTGAAAAAAATGCAAATTTTTGGTAGAGTCCACAAATCATCCACCCTACCAACAACAACAACAATCAGAGCTCACGTATAGAAGCTGGTTTTTCAAACACAACTTAATAACAAAACAACTTCATTCACAAAAATATAAGTACGAAGAGTAGCCAACGCTGCCAGTACAAAAAAGTATGCAATTAAGAAGCAAACAAAAAAGTATAAAAACTATACAATGAAAAAGCAAAAAAAAAGTATAAAAAAACTATGCAATAAAGAATCAAACAAAAAAGTATAAAAAACTATCCAATAAAGAAGCAAAGAAAAATGTATAAAAAACTATGTAATAAAGAAGCAAACAAAAAAGTATAAAAAACTATGCAATAAAGAAGCAAATAAAAAAGTATAAAAAACTATGCAATAAAGAAGCAAACAAAAAAGTATAAAAAACTATGCAATAAAGAAGCAAACAAA
>JARUHE010323077.1:0-11308 GCA_031471125.1 Archaeomysis grebnitzkii | reverse complement strand
TTTGTATAAATGTATCAAAACATGAACTAACTTGTTTTGTATCACTGATGTTACATACGATGGAGTAAACCGTTATACTTATGTATCACTGGTGTTACAAGAAACGGTTAAATTGTTAATAATTATTAGCATATCAACTAAAACAGGTTCAAGTTAGTATTGGGGATTATTTAACTTTTTATGAACTAAAATAGGTTCAAGTTAGTATTGGGCTAATTTTTTGTTGAAAAGCGTCAAATGTACCACACAAACTCAATTCATTTGAATGTAAACTAATGAATAATTTCACAATTTAATAATTATTAAAATACATTCAATTTATTGTTTTAGATCACCTTTATTATACGATTAACGTGACCCTAAATAAATAATCATTGCTTGTGATCAAAAGATTTAAAAATATCTAACATACTCAATTTTTTTATTTGTGTTTCAACCTGAATTTTTTTAACCTAAAAATATGATATGTTGGTTGTAAAAAATAAATCCATTGACAGCAATTATTGTCATAGGAACTTAATCTAATCTAATCTAATTTTCTTCTCATAAAATCAAACCTAAAAAATAAAACAATCAAAATAAAATGCAAATACAGTCATAAAATATTCATCCTAATCATAGAGCAGTGAAAAAAGATAAGATTTTAATTACTTCCTAAAAACAGAGAGAGGAGATTCTGCCTTAAGTTCGCAAGGTAACTTGTTCCACAAACGAGGAACAGCATAATGGAAGGACCTTGATCCTATTTTAGTTTTTAATTTTGGTTCTGTCAGCAAAAGTTTGTTTGATGATGTTAGTATTCTTGGAGGCTGGTAAAGTGAAATAATATCTTTGATTGAGCTTGACATTTCATTTTCTAGACATTTTTATGTAAAAATTAGAACTTTATATTGAATTCTAAAGTAATTTGGCAACCAATGCAATGAGTGCAAAACAGAAATAATAGATTTCATGTCTTTTAGTGTTGGTTAGTATACGGGCTGCTGTATTTTGAATTCTCTGGAGTTTATTTATAAGGTATAATATTGCAATAAACAAGGTTAGAGAATATTAAAGAATGGACCTACGACTCAGCTACATCCTTAGATAAATGTTTCTTCAAGTAGTTAATCTTGGTCAATTGATAATATGATTTTTTGTTTATATTTTTGATATATTGGTTGAATGATAACGTACGATCAAACTGAACACCAAAGTTTCTTGCATTTGTTGAACAACTAATTTTAGTCCCCCCAACTGTAATGTGTATGTTTTTAAAATCTATTTTTGAAATTTGTGGTGATGAACCAATTAGTGGGAGCTCTGTTTTACTGTCATTTATTTTAAGTTGATGCGTTAACAGGAATGTTCGTATTTCACAAATGCATTTTTATATTTTAAATAAGTTTTCTTATAGTGATGATTGGTTGTTTATAGTGTACAACTGTGTAGCGTCAGCAAATGATTCTATTGAAATGTTGTGTCTATGAGGAGCATTTTCAGAAATAACACTTATATATGCAAGAAATACCACCGGGCCCATGCAGCTGCATTGTGGTACTCCAAAATTTAAAGGGACTAAAATATACAAGTCACTATTGAGGATATCTTTTATGATATATAACTCGTACCTCTCTGTTTAATGCTATAAAACATAATTGTATTCTCAATAATAATAATATTATTATTATTTCCCGCCATTTCATGCATCAGAAATAATTTCGCGTGATTTTAGTCCTTAAAGCATAATTTGCCGCCTTTTCTGTCATTAACAAATAATTTCCCGCTCTTTCAGGAGACATCGATAGAGCATATGGTGGGTGTGTGGGGTCGTCTGGCGGAGGCGGCTCAGGCGGGATCGCGGGTGGTGGTGGTGTTGTTGGAGGTGTCCCACGCCGTGCCCTTCTTCGCCACCACCTCCAAGCTGAGGGCGGAGGGACTGCTGCGTCAGGGTGACTTCGTCTTCGTCATGGACAAGTCGCCACTGCCTTTCTTGGAGGACGAGTGAGTTGTTGTTGTTTAAGTCGTGTACAATTTTGTATACGACTTGAGTACGACTTGTATATGACTTGTATATGACTTGTATGTGACTTGTGTACGACTTGTATACGACTTGTGTACGACTTGTGTATGACTTGTGTACAACTAAATAAGACTTTTGTACCTAAATAATGTGTATGATTCAACGTAGCTGGACCATGAAAGAGTGAATACGATTATATAGAATATAAAACATAATTCTTCTAATACTCATTGGATTGTTATCATACTTTACCCAATCGCATAGTTATTATATTTTTCCAAACTATTTTTTAGCAACGAGGCGCTGGGTACGCTGATCGTTCAGCCAATCAGCGGCGTCGTTCCTGAATTCGTGAACCACTTCCGGAAACTTTCCCTTTTGAACCACACGACGCCTTACCCTTGGTTCACCGAGTTCTGGTCGAGGGTGAGTTCTTTTATGCTTTGACGTCATCAAATTGGTAACCTTTGTTGACAGTGCTATCCATCTCCCTAGTGTATATATAATAATTATTTTATGGAGATTATTGCTAGAATAATTAATAAACTGTTGTTTATTTTTTATTTAAAATTTAGTAGCGTCTTGTAAATCGTGGAAGTCGTTTCCTGTAAGGTCAACAATACCGCCTTTTAGTAATTTTTATTTTTTCAAGCACATCATTTTTCGGCTGAATTAGCCATCTCGAGGTAAACAGGAATTGAAGAATGAAGCCGTATCTCAAATCTTTTTGTGTTCTTTTTGTTCAACAGCAGAATTTGGTTCGCCAGGTTTTTGCCGTTCTACTACCAAGACTATATAATAATTATGTATCATTCTCATTGTAAATGTTTTTAGTTTTATATTTCAAATAAAAAAAATATTTACATTTAAAAGATTAACTATAAGAGAACAAATAGCTCACACATATATAATTAATAAAATTTGCAATAACTAATACATTTTACTGTAAATGTGCTAAAACCAAGAACACAATAACAACAGTCATATAGAGTGCTAGATTATTGGTAAAATTACAACAAGAATAAATCAAAGTAAAACTTGAACATTTGGATATCTGAATGATGTGACAAAGTGAATTGAAGTGAGAAGTTAATTAATTTGTACAAAGTTTTTATTTGTTGCAAAAACTTTGTTATAGAAAAACTAAGACCCGGTCTTCTAAAACGTGATGGATCGACAAAGCAGACATTGAGTAGGCTCTATGTTGTTTGAATGTGGGTTACCTCACTTGTGCTATTGTCCATACAACAGCACAAGTGAGGTAAGCTCTATGTTATTTGAATGTGGGCTACATCACATGTGCTATTGCCGAACCATATATTAAGGCAAATAAATTAGTATATTAAACCATGACAGAGTAATTGTTTGGTAACATTACAAAAAAATAATCGGTACGATGCCATACGCCAGCCTTGACATTGCTTTTCCATTCAGGTATTCAACTGCCAGGGCGCCCTTTGCTACTCAGGTCCTCGACAGGACCTGTCCAAATACCACTTCAAACAAGCACCTGCTGTCGTGCCCTTCGCTGATGCGGTGTCGCTGCTGGCGAGAGGACTGCACAACTGGCACAAGGAAGCCTGTCCAGGTTGGCATCTTGTTTTGTATTACAATTTTATGTACTATTGCTTCAAAAATAAAGGTCTCATCATTAACCTTTATGTTTTACATTTTTGATGTTGCTCAGTTTTAAATAGATCGACAATAACACAAGTGAGGTAACTCAAATTAAAAAACACAGAGCATACCTCACTTGTGCTATTGTCTATCCAAATGTGGCCACGAAAGGCTATGTAGGCGTCTGGAGGTGTTCCTGAATGACCGTTTATTATGAATAACAAAATGTTTAATTTATATTTTTATCATTTCCATTTTTTAAGCAAATTCATGTTATTAATTCATGTTAATCATGTATCGTAGAAAGGAAATACAAGTCCCATGCATTAAGGATTGTTTTCAATAACAATTTCAACTGGTTTTAATCACTATACCAACCATCATTCAGGCATTGAAGAGTTAAAACTGAGAAAGATTTAAATTTATTTGTTATAAAAAAATCAAACTTTCAGGAACAAAGAATGGAAGCTGTGACGCTCTAATCCATGACAAAAGGTATCGAACCCAATTATTCGAAGCAACAAAATTGATTTCAATGAAGGGAGTCGATGAAAATCCGCTGGCTTTTGCAAACGATGGCCACAACACGGCTGTCAGTCTCAAGGTTGGTTGGGAATAAACAAACTTAGATAGTTTTTAGTCATTCTGAGAAACGTTTTTCACAATTGGTTTTGTATTCTGTCTTGAAGTGAATATAAATGTTTTCAAGTGACTCATAACTTTGTTATTTCATTTTCTAGGTTGTAAATTATAGACGAGTTGGAAAAACGAGGAGAGGGATGCTCCAGGTCGGCGTCTTCAATGACAACAAAGGCCTAGACTTGAACAGCACTTTGGTGGCTACGTACGACTTCAACAACTTTGAAAGACCGATGTCAGAGGTTCGATCCCAATGTATTAATTTCACAGCGTGTGGCAAGACTTCCTCAGAGATTGTTGAAGGACCAGATGGTGAATTAATCAACCTTACGGAAGAAACAAAGAAGATCATTGGAGAAGGTTACGGACAGGTGAATAAGTGCAATTCATAAATAAATTATGTTGTCCATAATGTAATGAAATGTGTTTTTTTATATGACTAACTTTTGTGTTTTTTCGCAGTTTTTCCCGGCTCACCAATTCGGAATTAGTGGTCTTGTTCCACTTCACAAGCAGGGAAATACATTTTTCTCTTGTGGGGACTTCTACAGCGAATCAGTTTTCCAAAACTTAGTGGCCGTCGCATATGCATTAAGTGAAATTAATCGAAACAATGCAGGAGTTGGATTGGGGGCGATCTTTTTCGATTTTTGTGACAGGACAGAAAGAGCGAGAGAACAACTTTTTAGTTTCTTTTCTGGAGAAGCTCCTGAAATATACAATGATATTTTGTTGACTCCTGAACGCATTGTTGGATCAATAAGTTTCGATGATAACGCAGCAGAAGCCGTGTCTAGTATCCTCTCTTCAAACTACATTCCTCATTTTAGTTCTCCAGTGGGCGGACATTTATTAGAAGATAGGAAAGATCCTTCGATCATAACAAGTGTGCCATCAAGGACCGCCGAGTTACGCACTTTGTTGAGCATCCTTAAATCCTTTGATTGGAAGTATGTGAGCGTGGTCTTTGATAGTGATGAAAACGGAAATTTCATGATTCAGAAGTTCAGGGATTTTCTGGTGGATGAAGACATGTGCATTGCCGATGCCTTGGGTGTGCCTAAAAGAGTGTCGGATGAATATGCAAATGAAGTTATTGAAACTCTTGCAATTTCGTGGAAGCCTAGAATTGTGGTGCTTTTGATGGACGACTCAGACAATATCAGAACAATAATAAAGTCCGCTCATAGATTGAAATTGGACGAACATTTTGTTTTTTTGGCAGGAGATGCTTGGGGAAATAAGCCTTTTGTGACAAAAGATCTAGACAGGGTATCGGCAGGAGCCTTGACGTTTACCATGGAAACTTATGATATACCCGATTATAGATTTTTCCTTGCCAATTTAACTCTGGAAAATCATGAGCCAATTCCTAAGGAGTGGTTTGAAGAGTATTTCCAAATTAAATTTCAATGCAGATTGTCTACAAGTAAGAAAATACAGCGACAATTTGCTAAAGAATGTACCGGGACTGAAACCATTCATCCAGATGATATTGTTCAAGATCCTTATGTTTACCATACAATATTAAGCATAAATGCCATTGCACATGGATTGGATTCATACATAAGAACACACTGTCTTGATGCTGAAACTATAGAAGACTGTAAAATTGTGCAAGCAGAACTTTTGCTAGAAATTCTAAAACATAGTGAAGAGACGTTAAATAATACAAATAAAGCTCATTCCTTTGACCAAGGTGGTGCGTATGGGTATCATCTTTGGAATTATCGTAGATTAGGTAAAGAATACGGATATGTTAATGTGGGTAAATGGGAGAATAGTAAAATGAGAATAGAAAAACCTAACATTGAATTTAAGATTGGAACATATGCTCCAGATTCATACTGTGTTACCGGACCTTGTCTAGACATATGTTCTTCCCAGTCACTCGTTTACGCGGCATTGGGGCTACCGAAGCCTCTCCCTGTTGATTATAACTTCAGAAATGTTTATGGGATAGTAACAAGCTCGTTGAGCTTGCTTGGAGTTCTTTTTATTCTAGTCACTATGATCTACTTTATGATGGCATTCCCTACAGCGGCTGGCACATCAGTTTTAGGTTATATTATTTTAGTTGGTTGTCTGGTTGTATATTCTGTGAACTTTGCTTTCATATTTCAACCATCAATTGGTACATGCACTATACGTAGAATTATGATGGGTGTAGGGTATGCTATAATTTATTCAGGAATGTTAGTTAAAGTTATTCATTCTTGGCGAGTGACAGCATATGGTGGAGATAATAGTGAATGGTTTGCAAGACCTGGCGTTTTAGTGGTCGTTTCGTTGTTCTTAATCATGGTTCAGGTAATACTAGGTTCAGCCTGGCTAATCTTGTACCCCACAGAGGTGGATTTACAGGGAAATATGTGGAGATGTACTCCAACAGATACATTTGAAGTAGAGTTGCTGATCTCCTTTGTTTATGTGATGATCTTAATAGCAGCAACTGTAGTGTTTAGTTTGGAGACATTTAATCACACCAACAATTCGAGGGAAACAAGGTGGATTTTATTATCATCGTTGTGTACAGTTATTGCCTGGTTTGTTTGGACACCAGTTGCCACGCAAGGACCTTATAATTTCAGGGATCCTTCAATAGTCATTGGCAATCTGGTGTGCGCAACCTGTGTCCTATTGTTTCTGTACGCCAGAAGGTTGTACATGTACACACAGTTCACAAATGAAGGCAAGGACCTGGAAATGCGGTCGCACTACACAGCGGCCACATCTCTTTACAACACATCGCTCTCTCAAACGAAAGGAGTCGATTCCTCTTTGCCTCAAACTCCAACCACGATCAATCCCTTGATGATGCCTGGGAGACAGTTTGTGGGTGAGTTGATCTTCAATACAATTTATTTCTTACTTTATAACATTTCTTTCAAGCTGGAAGCAACTTCTTGCATTGTTTGGTTAATTTCAATATTGGTTTCCATTTGTTTTTTACCATGATCTCCTTCCCATTTGATTTGTGCCATGATCTACCCACTTTTTGCTTAACACATTGATTTCTAAGCTGGAATATATTAACATATATTTACTCTACTTTATTTAACGTGGGAATTAGCTATGTTATTAATTAAACATTTAATTTTTTTAATAAGCTAAAATATATAATTTTTATGTCCTGCTAATGTAAGACCACTGCTTGTATGTTTTTTTCATTTTGGTCAATATTTTCATAATACATTTTGCATAAGTGAAAAAAAACTTTAAGCAATGCTGAAAAAACACAACTTTATTAGATAAAAATGGCTTCCCTTCAAAAACGAAAATAGAACTAATTAATTTCGAATACTATTACGTTCATTCAACCAAATGCTAACTTAGTTCAAAGAAATATAAATTTAAAAAAATTGTAAAATTTTTATAACTTTCGTTAAAGTATAAGTAACTGTTTTAATGTTATTATATTCAAATTAATATACTCATGTGAACAACTTTTATTTTTTTTATTGTTATGTTTATTTTCTTTCTATCTTAAGCATGTTTTGTTTTGTGCATGTTAATTTTCTTTTAATTATTTCAACTTCGTCCTTTCTCTCAAAAGTTTTTAATTAAAAAAACCTCATTTCGACATAATAAAAAGGATTTAAATTTATATTAACTATATTTAGAAAATGAAAGTTTCTTTTATTCGCGAAGTTTTCACCATTTAAAAACTTTTGGGTGTTGCTATTTTTCTAAATTTATCAGCGACCTTTTTGAAATAATCGAACGATTTGTTTGTCTTACACTGATCTTCACTTTTTTGCATTATTTGGTGATAGTTGTTGGATACAGATTGGACGAGAAAAACCGGATTGCGCCCATAATTCGGCGGATTGTCTTGCCTCCGCATCCAAGTCACTTCCACAGACACCGGAGGAAGGAGAACTTCCTTCTTCCGCCGGGAGCCCGGAAGCTTTGAGCAGAGGACGAGTACCATGGTTTGTATTTTCTTGTCATCCTTCGACGGTTCTACAAAAAGACGAGACCTTGAACCTTTAACGCCTGTTGGGACGAATAAGTGACGTGTTGATAAGTGATTGTGAATGAAAACTTTCGTGTGTTTCAGACCTTAGGAATATCATGGAGGCGTTCTTGAACACTTCGACAATTCCTCCATGATTTTTCGTGAACAAATTTATTTATTGACTTGGTTGTCATGTTTGTTTTAAAAACATTATTTTCTTCCAAATTGTTTGCATGTTTTGTTTGGTCGGTTATTTACCTTATTTATCTCTCTGGAAGTATAATCTTAATGACTAACACTTTTTTGTTGACTTTCGCCTTAAATTTTTAATTCTAGTTACTACATTCATATTTAACATTATATATGTGTGGAATAAAAACATGAAAGATGAAACGTTGAATTAAATATTAAAACCACGTTTTACAATTTCAAAAAATACTCAATTTCCCAGAGGTGTGTAATCATCTAAGCCCTATTATAAACTTAACCTAATTATTATTTGCATAAAATAAAATATAAAAACCAGGACATTAACGAATTTCAAATCCAAAACATAACCTGACTCTCACTTCTACCAAGTTATCAAGAATTTAAAACATTAAAACTAAAGAAAGTTTTTTCATTACAAATATTCCCTGAAAAGAGGAATAATTTTGTGTCACTGACAAAGGTTTGCTCAAGTCACTGATCCAAACCATGTTTTGATAATTTACTTTTTAAGTTAATCACAATTTGTTCAAATTATATTTGACCAAAATTTATTTTACATTTTGCCTGTAAGTTGAAGACTAATTTGTTTTAATGAAATTAATTTATTGTGTTGAAATTAATAAAAATTAATTTAATTTATTTTATTGAAATTAATAAAAAATAATTTAATTTCTTTTTTCGTTCCAGGCGACCAGGAGGTGAGTTTCAAGACAGTGACCTTGCCCCCAGAAACGCCCACTTCACAAATGTCCCGCCTCTCCTCACGAAAGTCCCGCCCTTCGGCCACGACATCTCGTCGCTCGCTTCGCCTCTCTCTCTCAGACGACCTCCCCGAAGACCTCTCTTTCGACGTGTTCGAGTCCTCCGAGGAGGAGTACGCCATCGATGCCCACCACCCGGGGAGTGACGACAATCAGGAGGAGGACAAAGACAATGGCAGTGAATTGGAGGCGATGGGCGGCACCGAACCTATGACCCGGGCCACCGCTCGACGGTCCCTGGATTTGAACAGTCGGCAACCGTCCATCAGGAGGGTTGGGTCGCGCCAGATGCTCGTCTTCCTCACAGATGGCAACTCCATCGGTATGTCATCTCGAATTTAATTTATTGCCGTTCATGGTTTGACGAATGAAAAGTTCGAATAACAAATGTTATTAAAAAATCACAAAAAGGCATAAAAACGCATCACTTAGAAAGCAAACTGGTTGAATCACTCGCACACTATGCCTAAGGACTATGTGGTCTAGCACGAGTCCCTAATGTTTTGCTGGAATAAGAGAGTCATAACTATACATATCGTATATGATTTGGGCACAATGAACTATACAACCACATTATATAATTGATACAACTGACACGGAAATGTGTATAGACATAATTTGTAAAGTATTTTCCTCCAGATTGGTCGATTAGTTTTTCTTATGTATCGCAAATCTGATGTTCACTAAAACTTGGAATTATTTTCTGTGTTGTTTGAATTAATTAAAAAATTTATAAATTTGAAGGTGTGTCATCTGCTTTTAAATTTTTTAGATAAATATACACAACTCAATACTTGGAAAAAGTTAACAACTTTAATGAGGATAACCAATAGCTGCTTTGATTATTTAAAATTTTACATTATCATATCGTCAAACAACAACTATTTCTAAACAAACAGTAAAACAATTTTAAAACAAAAGTACCTTAAATTCAAGCTTTTAGTCCTTACTTCAATTTTTAAATGTGTGAGCTATACGAATGTTTTGGATGAAAAAACTGAAATGAATATTTTTTTAAACGTTTTAATTTTAGCCTTTTATCTAGTTGAACAAAATGCTTAATTAATTGTTTTTGTATTTTGCAGGAGAAGTTTCCAGAATATAGGACAGTTTCCAAATCCTGAACCTAATCGGAAAACCGAAATAAATTGAAAATGTGGCTAGAATATTTTTTTGGAGATGAAGATTTGTGTATTCTTTCGATTACTAGATTTCTTTAATTTATGCGAAGCAATCAAATAAAAGACGTTAACTATTTGTATGTTTTTAAAAAACTTGTTTTTGCTAAAAATTAATTAAAAGTTCAGTTCTTTAATCGATGCAATAGGGAATATAATTCCTGAAGACCTCAGATTAATGAAGAAGTCAACTGTATAATTGAATTTAATCATTTATTAATTGCATTGACTTAGATAAAACAGGTTTGCAATATTCAATATTTATATTGACAAGATATAAATGGCCGATGTAGCACCAACCTTCAAATGAGTTGAGTGATGAAATACAAAGCCTCGAATAATAGGTAGACAAAATATATTATCCCTATTAGTGGGTAAATTTGAGCATACCCAAACGGGTATAGCAAAAATATCTTATTTTTGTGGCGGTGTATTTTGTCAAGGATTTTTTTTGTACTACAGTCAAACGCCTGAAATTAGGTACCTAATTTTTGATATCGCAGTTCGGGTTTCTTCTACAATAATGTAGAAATTTTTAAGGAAGTCTTCTGTTTTGCATCTAAATTAAGTTAAACTGGACGGCAAATAGTTTCTCAACCCGTCAGTAGTTGGCGGTGTAATTTATTTCACAATCCCTAATTGTAAGCGCTATTCTAATTCCAGGCGTTTTACTGTATTAATAAAAATTTTAAAACAACATATTGTGACATTACGAAATGAGCAACATGCAGATCTTGTATTTGCTGTTATAAACTAACAAGTTACATTGTTTTGCTAGTACCTAAATAAACATATTAATATGTCACTTTTAAAACTATAAATTTAAATTTCATTAAGCTTGTAATCTAAATAAAATTGTTTATGTGAATTCAACGTTTTTAATAAACAATTCACTGAATTTGATAATTTACGAATTACTTATCTATATAATATATATATA
>JARUHE010323066.1:0-11308 GCA_031471125.1 Archaeomysis grebnitzkii | reverse complement strand
TAAATTATATATATATACTACCATATGTTTTAAAACTGTTGATAATTTAAACTTGTATATAAATAATTTATTTTAATATATAAATATTTTGAAATAATATATACATATTTCATGTTAATATATATATTTTTTAAATTAATATATAAATATTTTGAAATAATATATACATATTTCATGTTAATATATATAATTTTTAAATTAATATATAAATATTTTACATTTGAACTCTTGTTTCGATAGTAGATCAAATTGGCTTAACCATTTAACACCTGTAGGGAAAAATCAATGACGGTTGTAGGGTTATTTTCAATACAAATATAATTGTATTGTAGATCTTAGGGTAATAATAGTTCAGTTGTTAAAAAATTAAGTCCCATTTTTTGTGAATTTTTCTATATAAAATGTTCAGAAATTTATCATTTGGTTTAGATACATTATAATTTTTTTTACATTATTTTGTTAAATCTTTAATGTTTGTTTGTTTATTTGTTTATTTGTTTATGTGTGTTTGTTTGTGTGTTTATTTTTTTTTTATATATTTGTTTGTTTATATATTTTTGTTTATATATTTGTTTGTTTGTGTGTTTGTTTATTTGTATCAAGATAAGTTTTTAATTTTTGTTTCTTTTTTGCAGATTGCCTCATAGTCTTGTGGAGAAGTGGTCAGACAAATCACTGCAACCAACCAACCAACCAACCAATCAAGAAGGGTCAACTCCGCAGCCAAATGCTTGATCATCTTCACCAATAAGATGTCTTGAAAAATGAAGCAAATGTACTTTCAATATTTGTAATTTTCCTAATAATTGTTTGAATTAATTAAATTGTGACAAAAGCCATCATTCTTTTGTAATTATTTGAAGTTATGTTCAATCTCGGCTGTCAAGGTCGCCAATAAACCAAATCCTGCAAAAAGTCTGTTTTATTGAAGTTAAAATGTCGGCATTGTTTTGAGATTATCGAAAAAGTTGATGTGTATGATTGAATATTTTTTTGTAAAGCCTTTGAAATGTATTTGATTTTGGTGGGGCATTAAAAATGCAAATTAAGACTCTTGCAAAATATTAAAATTTTAATTCTAATTAAAAGTAAATTATAAAGTGTTAGAATTTAAAAATAATTAATTAATTAAAAGTAAAAAAATATGCAAGCGTAAAAACTTGGAAAGTAGTTTTTAAATATAAGAAATATAAAACTTTTCTATTCTGTTTCTGAACCTTAATTGTTGGTAAAATATAATTTTCTTAGAATAAAATGTTAAAAGAATTTTTATTTTATTTTAAATAAAGTTTTTAAATTTATAAAGCTATTAATATTTCTTGTACGTCACATAATGCAAGCGGAATACATTGTAAATATAAACAAATACTTTGATATTAATGTTATGTGAAGATCTTTGAAAATATTAAACTTTAAAATCTAACTTTTAAGTTTTTTTGTAAAACAATTTAATTTGTTGCAAGTCCAGTGAAAGTATCTATGCATAAAAAATGTTTTTTATTTTTGTACGGGACCAAACCACGTGAACATTTCATTTTTGAATAGGCAACAATTTTCAATTAATAAATATTAAATTTTAAGAATTTAAATTAGTTTTAATCTTGCATTTCATAATAAAATTATTTATCTTGAAGTCTAGAAAAAATCTAAAATAAATTCTTGAAGTTTTTATTCAATGGAAATAATTAATATTTTACAGTACCCTAAATGTTTGATTACTCCGAAAATGTTGTTACGAAGTACACAAAAAAAGTAGGTTACCTCTATATGGATAGACAAACGCACAAGTGAGGCAACCCACATTCAAATAACATAGTTTGCCTCGCTTGTGCTATTGTCGATCCATATAATTCAATAAAAAAAATCAGAATTTTAAGCTGAATAAACTATAGGAGATTTTGAATATTAATATAGCATAAAAAATAAAAATTTGTAGATATTAAAACTTGAACAGTTATTTGACTTTGTTAGTTCTCCACTTTATATTTATCATGTTTGAACATTATAAATAATTGTTCAATAGCTTACACACTGAAAAAATTGACTAACTTCATGTCTACGATAGTCAAAATGAACATCATCAAATTGACTAACCTTTTTTAACAGTGCAAACCACATGAACATTTGCTCTATTGCTTATGTGGCTTAAAGGGCGAAGGTTATTCAATTTTGACTATCTTAGTCAGAATTGACTAACTTTCTTGATCTATCTTAGATCTAAAAAGTTAGTCAAGTTTTCAGTCTACTTGTTAGATTAGTTTGCTAGAACGTGTTTGAAACGTGTTCAATTAACTCGTCTTGAATACATAGAACAAACCTAACATTCGAATCAACAATAGCACAAGTGAGGTAAACTCTGTTATTTGAATGTGGGTTGCCGCACTTGTGCTATTGACGATCCATTTGTTACAAGTAATCTGAAATCTGTATGTCTAAATGTTAGGTTTTCAAGAAAATCTCATCGATTTGTCAATTTTTTTTGGCGATTTTCCAGTTCTTTCAAATAAATTTGGGGATTACGTTCCGTCTTTCATTCTGTAGTGGTTGATACAACCCCTTGTTTGGGTGCAACCCCATGGTTGGGTGCAACCCCCTGGTTGGGTGCTTGCTTGCGTGCGTGCATGTTGCTTGATAAATTTGTTACATTTCATGACTTCATATTAGATTAGTTTTCTGCCAGTCTTCAATGATAAGATTCATTGTCTGTTGAATCATTCATTCAATTCACAATATTTTTATTTCTATGATAATCTGAATGACATTTAAAAACGTATCTGGTTAAAGATACATTTAAATGTATCTGGTTAACAAAGATACATTTAAAAACGTATTTGGTTAACAAAGATACATTTAAAAACGTATCTGGTTAACTAAGATGTATTTAAAATGTATCTAGTAAACAAGGGTACATTTTAAAATGTATCTTATTAACAAAGATACATTTTATTTAACCTATTGTATGTTACTTTGAATATTTGTTGACAATTTATGTTCATTTAAATAATAAAAGATTTTTCTATTTAGAGTTCAACTTAAGATACATTTTTTTTAAAGATGAAAGCTTAGAGTACAAACACAAGTAAAAAACCATAATCATATTTGTCATTTAGTCTAGTCAAAAAGTAAATTTGATTTTTTTTGGCATGAATTCGAATGTGGATGATTGTTGGAAATTTTTTTTTAATTTTTTTCCAATCTAAGTTTTTCCCTAATAGCTGCTTTCAACAATCTTCTAATTTTGACAAATCTTTCGAAATGTCTACTTCATTTTCAAAATAATTTTTAGGTTGCAATTAATTTTTCAGACATTTATGAAAAATAAACATTATGGATAAAGTTTTTTGATATTATGATGAACTTTATTTTATAAATATACTGCAAAAGAACATGTACGCAATTTCTTAATACTTTAATCGTTTCTTGTAACACTGGTGATACATAATTATAATGGCTTACTCCATCTTGTGTAACATCAGTGATACAAAACAAGTTAGTTTGTTTTTGATACATCTATACAGGCAAATATTTGCCTGTACAAATGTATCGGACCTTTTTATCACTGGTGTTACATAAGATGGAATAAGCAATTATACTTACGTATCACTGGCGTTACAAGAAACGGTTAAAGTGTTGAAATGTCCAACTATAAAAAATAGTTAAATATTCCTAAAAATCAATAGTCGTTGGCAGGCGGTTTGACAATAGAAAGTTGCCATTATGAAAAATGCTCAAAAATCTATTTTGTTAAGCTTAAATTTTAGTTTTACAATCACTGATAATCATACCATTAAGTTCTAGTTTTAATTCTGCACTTTGTTGTTGCAAATATGTTTTGTCTTTTTCTTGTAACATTGGTGTTACAGATTCTAAATTTTGTTTGTGGTGTAGTTCTAACCATGACCACGCATACAATTTTAATTTTAATTATAATTATAAATATAAATAATTCTTATTATAATTTGCATATTGATGCAACATTTATAGTAAAAATGAAATGTGTATTTAACCAACTATAATTATAGTATAATATAATTATAATTATAATTATAATTATAAATGTAATTTAATTATAATTATACATATAATTAAATTATTATTATAGATAAAATTATAATATATTTACAATTATAATTAACTATAATTATGTTTCATCTTATGAGCCATTTTTTTAAATTTGTGTATTTGTGAAGAAAATTTGTTTCGACACTAGCACAAGTGAGGTAAACTCTGTTATTCGAATGTGGGTTGCCTCACTTGCGCTATTGATGCTCCAAATTTAAAATAATGATATGTTGTACATTATTTAAACTAAATACAATTTTTCTCTAAAGTTTCGAACTTGAGAAAACGAGATTATGTTAACTAAAGACTTTGGAAAAAATTCGCACATACAATGGTTCAAATCTAACTTGGGACATTGAAGTCCAAGGTCATACGATCTCTTGTACATAGGATGGTTATAGGAGAGGTGTAAAATATTATTTGTAGCCAAGTGTTTTAGTACAACTAATATATGAATAACTTGTAAGTATTCTTTAAATAATTGGCCTAGCTATTCAGCACTTTGTATTAAGGCTTAGAAGCTAATGTGCTGTTTAATATTCTACAATAAAAATTATTAGAAGCCACTTTGTTGAATTGTTAAAAATCTACTGTGTATGAAAACGGGAAATGTATTTTAAATTTAAACTTGAAATAAAATGCGAGTGATTATTTTTTCAAATAACTTCAGTTTTTTAATAAAACTTATTTTTTTCCTTTAAAATTGTTTGCTCATCATGCACTAAGTTTAATAAATTAATTTTGTAATTGAATGAAAGTTTTAAAGTTGAGAAAGATTAAAAAAAACTGCCGATGCGATTGAATAAATTGTTTCACCCGAGTGGTGATTTTTTGTATGTAAATTCACCATGAAGAAGATTGTAGCCATGGTCTATGCATTCATGAAGTGCTGATTAGTCGTTGAACTCAAGTACTTAAGGCAAACCTGTACAGTTATTAATTGACCTTATTTTTCTATTGATTTTATATATACTGTAAAAAAGCTTTAATGTATTCCGTTTATTATATATTTAATTTCATGGCTATCACTTTAATTTATTTAAACAATATACCTAACTATGTTCTTATTCTTTTTGTTACAATATATAAAAAAACTGAATTCACAAATTGTGTTTCTCTAATGTCTCGAAATAACTCCAGATTTAGATCTTTTCCTTTTATGTTTGAAGGTTTTGTAAAAATTCACAAAATATTCGTAACGTTTGATTAAAAATATACTAAAAAGTATAAAAAATTGTCACGTTTTGATTAAAATTGTACTTAAATGTACTAAAAATTCGTAACGTTTGAATAAAAATGTACTTAACAGATTTAAAAAAAATAATAGCTTTCTAGTCTATGGGATGAAGTAAGTTGTAGTAAATATGTATAAATCTATTTTTCATGTATATGATTGATAATTTATTTTCCCAAACATGAAAGGGTGGGTGTTATTTCTATTAAATATATATTGTAAACTGAAAAACTAAAAATGCCAAATAAAAAATCACAAACTAAGGTTTTGAAGTTTTATTAACCTTTTGTTGAATAATTAAAAAAATAAATATTTGCTAAATTTAACAATGTAATACCTATAGAAGCCATAATTGAGCTTTGTTCGTCAAGTACAATAATTGATTTGTTTAAAACAAGCAAAATAAATATTCAATATTTATCGATCTGTTGTCATCTTGAAATGTTTTCTAAATTTTATTTTACATTTGGTTGAAATGTGTAATACCAATGTTTGAAAAAATATATATGGATATCCTATGAACAATTTGGTAATTTATTATATTTGGCGCCAAAACATTCTAAAACTATCCAAGAAAATTTAATATTTGCGTGATTATCTCTGAAATTCTCATTTGCTAAATACCCACAAGGTGTAGTGTTTGGTATGTCCGTTTGTATATATATACATGTGTAGCAAACCTTTTTTAAAGTTTTCACTAAATTGGGAATTTAAAATACGAATCTGTTACCAACATCCCAAGTCTAGTTGCAGTTTTCTAAGTTTTGGATTATCAACCATAATACTGTATGGCATTGAAAGATAGTTTGAATAATAATTGGTTACATTGCAACACCTTAGTCGCACCTTTCACAAAATGTTTGCATTACAACACTATACTTAAACATTTAAGTGGAGCCCATGCCAAATGCATACCCCTAGAAAAAATGATGGATGTGCCACATTGATCGTATAAGTGCTGAATACCTTCAGGGTGCAGCACTGGGCATTTGCCCGTTTATTTATATAATCAATCATGATCGTGTAAAAGCAATAACACACCTTGCCCCCAAAGTGAGGGCAAACTCGACCCAAGTGGCGAGTACTGAAACTGCACCCATAGCCTCGTTCACTATAGCCTGAATGAAAGTAACTAAAGTATTGTGGTTGGATTTCACTTGGATCTTATTTTTAATTGTATACTAAAACATAAATTCAACTAAACCCATTCTATTATTTCCATTAAGATTCACATTTAATGAATGTAAAATTATTAAGAAAACGCCAAAAAATTGTTTATTTTCAAAGAAATAAAAAATAAACTTTTGTTGACTTGAAGGGATTCATCAGAATTAATGACTGTTCGATGACGTCAAAATATGATCATTGATATTTTCGTCTAAATTGTATTATTTTTTTGTTATTTATTTTATTAGATTTTTTGTTCATTTTTTGTTTATTTCATTATCATTACATTTTTTTGTTTGCTTATTATTGTTTATTTTATTATTATTAGATTTTTTGTTTATTTCATTATCATTACATTTTTTGTTTGCTTATTATTGTTTATTTTATTATTATTAGATTTTTTTGTTCATTCTTTCAGATATAATTCTGTTAAATTGAAGCAAATTTATTTTGCAACCATTAGTTCAACATTTCTTATAAATTGATAGCGACTAACTTGGTCCCCTAAAATTATTAATCTTAAAAAAACTTTGTTATGATCATTCGAGCTCCTAATCCAGTACTAGCGTCTGTCAGACACTCTTATTTATATATTGTGCTGAATACCCTCCGGGTGCAGCGCTGGGAATTGGCCCCTTTATTTATATAATCAATCAATCCATCAATCCTGGTGCAGCGCCGGGTATAGGCACGTTTTTTATATATTCATTCATTCATTCTTGTTTATATATTAAATCCTCATCCACAGCAAAATAGAAGTTCAGGATGTACTTTTAGAGTTTTATAATTTTTAAATATTCTTTATCTAGCTTTAATTCATTTTATTTTCTCAATTTTTAGCTGATGATGCAAGATGCGTCGAAACATGTTCAAAAATATACATATCTTGTGAAGGTTTTTTTAATTATTACCCAATAAATATTGGTGAACACCTTAAAAAATTTCCATGTGATCTGAAAAATCATTTTTGAGAAATTGGAGTTCCTTGACACAAGAAATAACAAATTCTAAATGATCAATGTTTCAACAAAACATGTTCATCTAGAAAGTGATGGTCAACATATACAAAAAACAGTAATAATGATTCACTTTTTAATAGTGCTCAAAAATGTGTGCATTCTCTGGGGCACTTTACAATGGCAGCAATAAAAATAACAAATAGACAGGAGATGCATGAAAAATAACATCTAAATTAGTTGACTTTAGATGAGTTTTGACCTTTGATTTCAAAATGCTAATTGAAGAAGACTTTAACGTCGTTGGGGAAACTGATACAAATGTTATCGATTTTTGCAACGCCGACTCTGCTAGAGGCCTCTTACTTACTTGCCATGAATTTTTGTCTATTACAAAAAACACTGGTATCATAGATACTAACTATTGGAAACAACTATTAACATAGATACCAACCATAACATTGGAAACAACTGGTAGCATAGATACCAATCATAATCGTCCTTTCGACCTAACTTTTTTTATTTCTGATCAATTTTGTTGATCATAGATCAACTATTTTAACATTGATCGAGGTACAAGAAAGTTGGTCCTGTATCAAGAAATTATGGGTCGAGAATGTATTGCGTTGCTCAGGTTGGTATATAAGAATTCATAAGAAGTACGAAGTAATCATCAACATAGGAAAGCAACTTTGAGTCTAATTTGTTTTGCTATAGGTAGCCAGTGGAGCATCCCTTAAATTTAAGCGGTGTCTTTAAGCAACGCCGACTCTACTACAGGCCTTTCACATCGAAACCTTAGTTACACGAAAACGTTTTCGACTCATCCTTCCTTGATACGGGATTAATTTTCTTGTCGTTCAATCAATGTTAAAATAGCTGATCTACGATCAAAAAATTGATTAAAGATGAAGAAAGGTTAAGTCGAGATCACTGTTATGCTTTGTATCTATGCTACCAATTGTGTTTCCAATGGTTTTTTGTAACTAACAAAAATTCCTTGCAGGTATGAACAAGGCCTGTAGTAGAGTCGGTGTTGATAGTGCATTATTGTTTTATTTATCATTAAGTAAAAATGTACTGTAAAGAGAAAATTAATAACACCAAATTATCTATTCAATAAACAGCAGGTGGTCTAAAGCATTTCTCATTATTACACTTCCCGGTTGGAAAAAAATTATAATAGTATAAAAGTGAAAATAAATTCAATAAGAAATCCTACTTTTTGCATCATGAGTTTTGCAATTCGAGAAATGTGCGGAACAAAATCATAGCTCTTCAATATATGTCCTCCTCCATTGTTTTCCACCTTGTCTTCTTCGGGTATGTCAGGCGACATAGGACCTACAAAGGCCCATCGATACCTAAAACAGGCAACAAAAAACATTGAATAAAACTATCCATGAGTGGATCACAGTTATAGAGTGGACTTATAATTGGCTAACTAAAGTAAAAAAAAGGGGTTTATTTAACAACAAAAGTTTTCTAAAATTTCACATTTGTCCACTGAAATTCTCACATTTGAAACTGGGGGAGAAGATGGGCGGGCAAAGCCAGCATGAGGTCAAGCAGCTTTGAGGCAGCAAGGTAGAGTGTGAGCCAGGCAGGATGGCTGTGGGCATTCAGGCCATTGTGGGCACCCACCACCCATCGGGAATCTAATGTTGAAAGTCGCTTCAGATGTGAACTGGAAGACAACAAAGAAAATGTTTTACATTTCATTTATTTGGTTAAAAATTAAAATATATATTTAAGATAAAACAATTTGTATTTATAATTAACAAATAATTTTATGTTTAACATAAAACAATTTTTTATTTATAATCAATAAATAATTTTTATATTTATAATTAACAAATAATTTTATATTTATAAGTAATAAATGATTTTATATTTATAATTAATAAACAATTTTTATAATTATAATTAATAGACAATTTTTATATTTATAATTAATAAACAATTTTTATATTTATAATTAATAAACAATTTTTATATTTATAATTAGTAGACAATTTTTATTTTTATAATTAATAAACAATTTTTATATTTATAATTAATAAACAATTTTTATATTTATAATTAATAAATAATTTTGTATTTATAATTAATAAATAATTTTATATTTATAATTAATAAACAATTTTTATATTTATAATTAATGAATAATTTTTATATTTATAACTTATGGAAGATTATATTTTGAATTTAGTTTAAGTTGATTCAAGAAATTTCTTCACAAAACAAATGATGTTATTATAACCTCTCAAAATTATTATGAAATTGATACACCTTCCACATGATGATTGTAGACATTACATGAAGTATTTTCATAATTTAAAATAGTTACTGGTAATCATTTCTATATAATTTTTAAAACAAATTTATTTTAATTGTAGCTGTTAAATCAATCTTATGTTATGGGCTATACAGCATAATATGCACAAATGGAATATAATTCAAGGTTAAGCCTCATTGATTATTCGAAATTTATATAAGAAGTATTACAATTATTTTCAAAATTGAGCTGTATTGTATGCAATGATTATAGTTAAATACTTCATTCACCTTTTCCTTATAAATTATAAGATAAAATCAAAGCAAAAACAAATTTACTCACAGCCATATGACTTCTTTAAAATTAGTCACAAGTGGACCACTGTCGAGTGAGTGAAACATTACTGTAGCTCTTCAAAAATTATTATGAACAAAATTTCAAAAATAATAAGTTTTCATAAAAATGTACTCCTGGTATTATTAATTGGAAGGACATAATAAACAACTTCTGTTTCATAAATATTGATTTAACTCTGCTAATGAAACTGTAACCATATTGGAGAAGTAACACGTACGTCTTAATTTTATTTCACTCGCTCGACAAAAAAACACAAGGCAACATGTATTGTATAACCAATGCCGACGGTACTACAGGCCTGTGCCAGCAATTGCCAAAAATTCAAGTCATAACAGAACAAGCCATTTGATAACAACTGTAGCAGATACTATAAAAATTTGTATTGTATAAGCCTTTATGGTGTTTACTTAATTGAAGTTTTTGTAGCAAAAGCAAAAATGACTATGAAAATTTTTGTAATGTTTTGTTTTGTTATGTAAATTTGAGTGGTACAGTCGGCATTGGTATAACTACCCAACGAATCATAGAAATTTTAGCTTTGGAGAAAAGTATACAGTTTTCATTGATTTCATGCATAAAAATAATAAGTTAATCTTTAACTATTTTAACAAACCTGAACTAAAATTTAATGATCTATTTTATAAATGCAAGCAAAACTACATGCCAGTAAATTTAATCATTATAAGAATCAATATGAAATATATATATATAATAATGTTTATTATCACATACAAAAATAGATTATTTTGACATAAACCAAAATTAATTAATGGTGGGTCTGATTAGTAACTGATTAACCTACCTAAACTTTTTACCATTTACTTTAAAATCAAAATTACAGATTAATAAATACAAACACACAAAATGATTTGTTTAAAATTCAAACGTTTTTACTTGTAACCCATGAACGGAATGGTTCAAATGTCTCGCAACCATTCATTCAGTAACCTTAAAAAAAATGTTGTTACAAAGTGAGAAAACATCATTTAATCAAAAAATCACCTTAAAAACTATTAATGTATACTTCATTTCCAATCCAATGATTCATAAAATAAAATTTAAAAAGAAATTCATCGAAAAAATTGGTATTTCCAAAAATCAGAAATGTCAATCAAAAATTATGCTAGAACTGAAGTAGCCATAGATGACCTGCAATCTCGCATGGCTGTAATTCAATAAATATTTATTTTATGAAAAAAATTATTCTTTATAATGTTGGTTAGATGGTTACTATAAACAACTTTTGTTCAATAA
>JARUHE010323044.1:0-11310 GCA_031471125.1 Archaeomysis grebnitzkii | reverse complement strand
TAATAATAATAATAATAATAATAATAAGCCAGTCCAGTAATATCTATGGCATTGCTTAACTTGAATGTTCATCTAATAACAATAATAATAATAATAATAATAAGCCAGTCCAGTAATATCTATGGCATTGCTTAACTTGAATGTTCATCTAATAATAATAATAATAATAATAATAAGCCAGTCCAGTAATATCTATGGCATTGCTTAACTTGAATGTTCATCTAATTTATTTTGATTTGATTGATCTTAATTTAATAAAATTTATGATATTTAACCCACATCAACGGAATTGAGCAAACAAACAATTTAATTTCATCTAGTTTATCTGAAATATTTTAATGTGCCCAAAAATTCGAAAAAAAACCATTCTATTCTTGAGTTAATAAACAACAATGTTTATTTGGTTCAAAGTAACTTTGAAAAAATACAAATAAGTTGTAAGTTATGAAACCCAAAAAAAAAATACAGCTTAACACTTTAACCGTTTCTTGTAACACCGGTGATACATAAGTATATCACTGATGTTACATAAGATAGAGTAAGCCATTATACTTATGTATCACTGGTGTTACAAGAAACGGTTTAAGTATGAAGTTTTAAACCACAAAACATAGGTGTGCGTAGTTATCAAATTAACACGAGCATGCAATAAGGAAAATAGGTAAGTATTAAGATGGACGAAAAACTAAAAAAAAACAACATAAGCGACATGCTGAAGTAAAAAAATCTTGCAAGAAAATAATCGTTCATTTATGATAATTTTTCCTTCCAATAAATTATCGATAACATTAATGGTAAATCTTAAATTCTGGCTAATGTTCTCAAAGGCTCAAAAAACATTGAAGTTAGAACTAAAAACAACCTTTTAATGTTAAGTCAACATTGATAGCTTGTTAGTCGTTTGTTAGTCGTTGGTTAGTCGTTTGTTAGTCATTTGCTAGTCAATTGTTAGTCAAGTTAAGTCATTAGTACTTGGACGGGTGATCATATGTTGTAGACATATTACCTATTGAGGGCAAATTTATAAATTGTAGAAGAAAACGAACGTCACAAACCCAGTTTTCCGAGGGAATCACAGTATAGAAAATGGATATTTTCGAGAACCACCAGGAGTAACTATTCTAAATAATTAGCTTATAGGTTAGCTGCCTATATATGTATAACTTTTTGGGATAGAAAAATAAAATAAACTCATATGAAATAAATATATAATTATCAATCACCTTCAACTACACACGTGAGAAATGTGTACAAATTGTCAGAATAACAGAAGAAATACTGGCAGCAAATACAAAAGAAATATTTTAAATAAACATTTCAAATTTAAATAAATAACACTTCAAACTTAATATTTTTTTTTATAAATTAAGTCATAATTTCGCAATGTTGCAGTTAATTTTAGGTAATGGTAGTGAGAAGATTGTGATTATAAATAAGACGTCTTTAAGCCAGGAACCATATGAGGTGGTCTCCGTACTAGGTGGTTCCCAGTGGTGCCGGGAACCACCAGTTAAGAAACACTGCTCTAAACAAATTGTTTAGTCTACTTTAAAAAAATAGTTAATAAACACCATAGATATATACTAATTTCAATAAGTTCGAGTTTTAGAAAAAATATTTATGACATTGTTCTTAATGCAAATAATTTTGATACATGTTAAATGACCATTGCTCTAAAATAATAATTAAAAATGTAATTTCAATAAATTCAAATGGTTTTGTGAAAACCTAAAAAAATATTTTCTTATAAATGTTGTTTGGAATGAGTAGTTCTCCATTTCATTGTAACTAAACACTTTTTTAAAATTAAAAAGATTTACCCTATGAAAACCTTATATCTATTATCTAAAAAATATTTTATTGGTAAATGTTTGTTTGGCATGAGTAGTTCTTCATTTCATTCTAAGTAAATGTTGTTTTAAAATTGAGAAAAAACTTATGAACTTGGTCTATGTTCTTTGAACCATCCTTCCCACAACAGCTACTATTTCCAGAAATAGAAATGTGTAAAAGTTATTGATAATGTATCACACTGTTTTATTCTAAGTAAACATGTTTGCATGATGAAAAATAAAAGAGTTGACTTTTCAAATTTGGCAAAAAATACCTAAAATGTTGCTATTAAAAAACTATCAATTTTAGAAATACGAACAACGCAAGATGATTAGAATAAAAACTACATTTTGTTCTAAGGTCAATAACAAAAACTTTACCCAGACGGCGACAAGGACAGAAAAGTAAACCATATATACTTTGATTTTAGAAAAATAATTAATGCCATTTATGATTCTTGAAAAAATATTTGTCTAAAATGGCCGTCTAACAAAAGATTTGAAAACTGTCCTATCAATGCTTTAGTTAAATATAAAATCTTATTGAATGAAATAAACATGGCAGTGCTGCTTACATTTCATTGCTAGCATGATCAAATGTAACCATTAAATATTTTTCTAAAGACCAATTCAAATTATTAAAAGTTTGTTTTGTAACTAGTACTATCTTAAGAAAAGGTTTGTATTGGTGGTGTAAAATAATATAGGCCTATATATACATATTTAATATTGGACAAATTGGAAGACGATTGTAAAAAGAATTTCGCAACCTATGAAACATCAGGTTTAAAAGTTGTGATGCAAACAGCTGCCGATAATAGGAATTTATAACAAATCATGCCAGAAATTTACGGATAAGTTTTAGTAAATTTTGTACCAAAAAATATTATATTTAATTTGAACAGTGTCAACAGCATTTTGATCAAGGATTAGGTTGTTACATTAAAATTAGAAAAAAACTTCAATAAAATGTCGGCCCATTTGTACTTTTCATAATTTACATCAGGTCACTATACAGTTATGTAAAGACCCAATTTCAGCTTAACCGGGGTCGACCTAAATAACCGTGAAAGTACGGTACAAAATTTGTCTTGCAGAACATACAGTTAACCGGTTATTAACAGATGACACAAAACAATAACTGTGTAGAACATACACAGTTAACCGGTTATTAACAGATGAGGTTTTAGCAACAAAATACTGTCCTCTTTATAAAATGAATGTTATAATCATCATGTGTATTGTTAAATTAAAACTAACCGTTATTATATCTATAATCATTTGGTGAAAACATAGTATAGGTCTTACCAAAATATATAATTACAATTCATTGACAGCAGTATTTGGCAATGACTTTAACAAAATAATTGGATAACAAATAAGATGGTTTACCGCAATGCTTTGATTTTGCAAAAACAACATAATTACACATGTTTTATTTAACCAGAGTTGCCAGAAGCCATAAAAATAATAAGGCTGCAATGTACTAGAGTATCACTTTTTTAATTTAGATATTTATGGAAATGGAATGTGTTTTATTTTCCAAAATGCGTCTCTGAAGATTGCACTTCAACATTTTCAGAAATTTTTGTAAAAAATAATTTTATAATTTGCAATAAAAGTTTTATTTTACAATAAATATACAATCTTGAAATAACAATCAACTTGCCTTTGAAACCTTGCAGTTGCCATTTATCTCAATTTCGTATTAGATTGTCTTTTGTTTGTACACAATTAAATACTTTCTAGTGAAGTTGTAATTCCAATAGGTGTGGGAGAGATAGAAACTTCATTTATCTTTTATAGCAAAACGTTAATTACACAAAAACTAATTCCAACAGAAAACTTTAAGTTAGTATTTAAAAATTATGTTCAAATAAAATTTACTTTGGAAGAAGTTGTAAACTTAATGAAAGCCAAAATTGCTTATTTTTTAATCATGTAAGCTTTATTCCTTCTTAATTAATCACATTTCCTGAACTGTTTATCTTTGTATGCTATTTCAAGTTTTTAGTTAGCTAATTGATAAAAAACCTCTTCTCAATGACTTATATTTTCTTGTGGTTTTCAAACTTCATAAATAACTAAAGCTGATTTCATTTATATACCAAATCTAACTTGGAAACAAAAAGCTATCTTTTACAAATATATTCTATCTCATTTATTTATAACTAGGATATAAAAAGCCATTTTTTACAAATATATTTATATCATTTATTTATATACGAAATAAAAAGCCATCTTTTACAAATATATT
Organism: Archaeomysis grebnitzkii; assembly: GCA_031471125.1. Classification (NCBI taxonomy): domain Eukaryota; kingdom Metazoa; phylum Arthropoda; class Malacostraca; order Mysida; family Mysidae; genus Archaeomysis; species Archaeomysis grebnitzkii. The sequence goes on along the minus strand of JARUHE010323044.1, from coordinate 7,221 downwards.
AACCTAATTTCTTCAGCCAAGATTCAATGAGATTAATCTTCTGCATGTCTAAGGAAATATACTTTTTGTCAGTTTCATTCGCTTGAGCCACGAGTCGCTCATCGATCTCTTGTTGTCGTAAAAATGCATTATTTTTTGCTTCTTTTTCCATTTGTAACTTTCTGTCAAGGTCATCATCTCTTTTTGTTATCTCACTCTGCAATGCCTCCGAAAAATCAAGGGATCTTTGTGATGAACTTTCCTTTCCTTCAGATGCGGAGACGGGACTAAATTTTTGGTCTTTTCTTCTGCTCGGAGTACTTTCACCAACACATATTTTTGCTTTAATCACACCCTTGGGACGACTTACTACTTTGGCTGAGGACACTCGTATCTTCTTGGGTTTTTTAGGTGAATCTGTAAAATATATTTCCTTTATTTTTGTTTTGTTCACTGCATTTAATAGATATGTAGGGAAATTAAAAATATCAAGCTAAGAAAACCACTTAACCTGAAAAATAGTTATTTTAGCATCAAGGTAACCTTAAATAAGAAAAATAATGTTTTTTTTAAATAAACTAGGCTAAGACTATAGCTCTATCTTTTTACTTTGTAACAGATTGGCATAGTGTTTTGCCCTTAAATAAAAATCAATAACAATTAATTAAGTAATAATTACCTACATACTAAATGATAAAATTTAGGCCGATTTTATCAAAACTATTAACAAATTTAATCACCATTTATTGTCAAGCAAGTGAAACAAAGTTAAGAAATAAGTTACTTTTCGGTCATCTTCATCTGCAAATTCAACAAAAGGTTCAAGTTTTTATTTTTTGCATCAAAATTTTAGTACTAAATATTCAATATAATGCAATAGAATCCTTATAGATAATTTCAGAGGTTTTTTTATTTAAGGTTAAAATGAGGATATATATGTAGATGATTTTGATTAATTTTATGTTTATTGGCTATAAATAATTTTACCTGCACATAGTTAATGTTTTGCTGTAGTAACACATATGTTACAAAGTGAGAAAAATCAAATTTATAACAAATAAATTTAACGGAGGAAGTACAGACTACATCTGGCACACTGTACATCACACAACAGAAAGACATAATTATAATTACCAACAAAAATCCTCTGTCACCCAGTTTGCAGATCTGAAAAATAAGAAATACTTGTTATAAATAGGCAAGGGTGCAAATATTTTTTGTTGCAATAATAATCTGTCATATCTCATTTTAATTTATTTAGGAAACCACTTAGGGCAAGATAATAAGCTTTCTAAACCCTGCAAGAAGGAACCACTCATCAGCCCATTCGTCATCTCGCCTTGACCATTGCACACCACTCCCGGGTAACATTTGGTATTCGGATGACATTCATTTGATTTCTGTAGGAGACTAAATGATGCTTGGGAGATTGCTTCTTGCTTGCTGCCAGGCTGAATAACTTCTGTCAATCTTTGACCAATGGCTAAAGCAACCCAAAGAGGTATATCCCAACCTGTTGAGTTTCCACGAAGGGATGAATGAAACACATGGACGCCCAAGCATGTCTGACTAGAAGTGCATTCTATCATGAACAATATATATAACAATCTAAATATCATCAAAAACACTTGCTTTGTTTACAATATACCACATTTCAGGACTATAAACAATAGAAACACTACTTCACAACTTTTAACCAGCATTGAATTTAATTCACATGACTCCTTTTTTATTCCCTTACGTTTATCTAATTTTGACAATTTTCACATTGATTGACATTTGTCGTATCCTTCAATTTATTTATTTTTAACCTACGTTTAATTCATTTATTTCATGATTTTTTAAATAAAAAAATTGACAATTTATAACTCTAAATGTTATATGAATGTCAGAATGTGCAACATTTGAGGTTCTAATGTTCATGTGCACATCTAAGAACAATAATTACATCTATATACTTCATTCATTTTATTTCACCTCAAGTTCAATATTTTAAAAACTGAAACAGTAGAAAATAAGTGAAAGATTAACTTATCTGGAAACAATGCATTGAAGGTAGCACGAATCACGGAAACAAAGAGAACTGCTCTCCTTGAAGTCAAAATTTTAAGTGACTAGAGAACAGGCGAGTTTTTGAGAACAAGAGAAGGTTGCCAGTTCTCGCCAATACAAATTATAAAGAGCCGAACATATAGCTTATTATTTTGTTCCTAGATAAATTAAAATAAGGAGGTATGACAGAATAACAGATTATTATTGCAACCAAAAAATTGCACCCTTGCAGATTGATTACAAGTATTCCTTGTTTTTCAGATTTTTGTTGATAATTATAATTGTGGGCCAGATGTAGGCTATTATTTCGGAGTTAAACATCATTTAATCTACAAATGTAAATCAAAAGTGGTGTTACAAAGGAGAACACAATTTAATAAAAATATCACCAGTTTCTAAAATAGTGACTTTTTATACAATTGTATATATTTTTATATTAACCCTTTTCTTTCATTTGTTTCCAATAAAATAATCTCTAAACCTTCAAAAATTAATTTTGATTAATCATAAATTAAACTCCCGAAATGTTTATTATTTAAAAAAGTATAAATTTTAGGCAAAAAAGTCCTTCAGGCATTCTCCCTTATAATCTCGTTTTTCTTTTCTCTAAACCTTCAAATAAAAATCTCGGTTAACCTCAAATTTCTATTAAATGTAGGTTCAATAAACAAATATTGATTAGAAAAAAAAATCTTCAGTGCTACCATTGTAGAATGTTATGTTCTTCATTTTCATTTGAATAAAATTTTCTGTAAACTTAATATTTTTCATTTATTTCAAAAAACTCAACATTTTGGTAATCCACAAATCATCCACAACAACAATCAGAGGTCACATATAGAAGCTAGTTTTTCAAACACAGCTTAATAATTACCAGAGGAGGAACTTGTTAATGCTACAGTAGTTGTATTGATGCTTGAAATCGCTGCAGGCTTATGAATAATAAACTTGGCCATGTTTTCATAATATTTCGGAGGTCTCATCGATCTTTGTCCTTTCCTCTTCTTGATCTCCTCAAATTTGATAAATTTGGCCATCAACTTTCTCCACTTAATGCCAACTTGAATATAAGTAACACCAGGCATCTGTAAAATAATACAAAATATAATAACAAACCAGGCATCTGTAAAATAATACAAACTATAATAACAAAAGGAAAAACTGATATATTAATAAGATGACATATGACAGGGCACACTACATTGTTACATACATTTTTCTGTAACTCTGAAAATGAACTGAAAATCCACGAACCGGACGGTTCAAATGTCTCGCGATGATTCATTCAATAACTTTAAAAAAAAGTTGTTACAAAGTGAGAAAACATCATTTATCAAAGAGACTATTTATGTCCAATCCATTGATGCATAAATTAAACCAAAATATGAAAAAAAAAAGTTAATTTGATGAAAAAATATAGATAAAAAGTGATAAAAATAGCTAGTAATATTTTAAAACCAAGTCATTGTCTAATCCCGACAACAAGGATGACATTGGAATTGCTAAGCCTATGTAGAGCTTTGCTATGATGCATGCTCGACAAAAATTGAACTTCTTGTTTAATATGAAATTAGGAAATACTTGAAAGTATTGGCTAAGTTTATATCTCAAAACATTATTATTTTCCAGAAAAATAATCTTAGCAAATTTAATGTGAAAGTTATAATGAACCAATATTATTAAATACATCATTCTATAACTCAGAAAACAAAACCGTTCAACTTTTTGTCGGATGTAATTTGACAATGACGAGCACTACCGGAAAATAAACTTCCAACTCTCAACTTCGCTTCATTTGCTTAAACATCCAACATTTCTCTTCACCTTTTGCTAAAAAACAACTAAATCAAAAGTTTCTTTATTTACAATAATTTGTAGTTCTGCAGCAATTTTCTTTAAAAATGCTGCCTCAATCTTGATTCGCCCAATAAAATGTTGGTAGAACTTCTCCATTATGGCTACCAACACATCTGTGGCTTCTTCAGACCAAGAAGCTGACTTTTTAATCTGTTCTTGTGGTTTAACTGTTGTTGAAATTGTAGAAACACGTGGACAGGTGCTATGTTCTGCTTCCGAAAAATTGATGTATTCTTCAAAACAAGTTTGGTAACTGAAAGGAAATTAAATTAGTGAAAATTCTTTAAGGTTATATATAATTAGAGCACCGCAGTCACCAATGTCTAGTGTGTAAGAAGAATTTTGTATTTTTACATATAATTGATTACGGAAGATCAACATACAAAAACTAGAATGTTTCACTTAAAAATAGAAATATGGCTCTCCAGACAAATTTTTCATGAAAGCCCTTGTCCTAATAGTTATAAGTTTTTAAAAACATCACTTGTGAATTTGTAATGTGCAATTCATAATCGTTTATTTGAGTTACTAGTTATGCTTAAATCGCCATGCGGCTTAAATGTTAAGCGATTATTTATTTTTATAATATACAGTACAATTTTTAAATTTGGAAAATATAGGTATACAGCATTAACAATTTTTTTTTAAATTTATTACATTGTATTTATACATGCATATTTATTGTTAAATTCTGAAAATTTGCAGCAAAAATATAAAGAAAATACAAACTTGATCATTATGTTAAATGTGAAATATTTTACTAGTTATTTTTCATTATTTTAAACTTAAATAACAAAAAAATAGATGTTATCTAAAAAGAATTCTATTGCATTATATTGTAAGCATATTGATTGTTCAGTTCTGAAAACTTGGTACAAAAAAATATCAAGAAAATAAAAGCTTGAACTTTTTGTTGAAAGTGAAATATTTTTTATTTTATTTTTACTCATTTTAAACTTGAATAACAAAAAAAAACATAAATTATCTAAAAAGAATTATATTGTAAGCATATTGATTGTTAAGATCTGATAATTTGATGCAAAAATATTAAAAAACAAACAAGTTATTAAGAAAATAAAAACTTGAACTTTTTGTTGAATGTCCAGACAACGACGACGATGGAAAGGTAACACTTATGTCCTAACTTCGTTTCACTTGCTCAACTATAAATGATAAATTTAGGTCAACAAGAAAAAGGTAGAATGTTTTATGCTCATTTTTCAAAAAAAGCATATCTCGATAATTATAAGTTTTAAAAAAAAATCACTTGGAAATTTGTAATTTATACTTTATAGCTATTCATTTGAGATTGAAATAATAGTTGTAGATGAACAAAGAAAATTTTTTAACACTTTGGATACTATTACGCCAACAACGGAGATAACGGAAAAGTAAAACTTTAGTAGAGCTTTGTCTCTGGCACACTTGACAATTGTATATAATTATATTGACTACTTTTTGCACATTTTTATTTTTAGTGTATCAATTAAGTCAGTTGTTAATCATTGGTTATCAAAGTAATTTGAAAAATACTCTTAACATTATTAACTAAAATAACAAATGCTATTTTTTTTAAAGAGAACACTTGTGTGCTCCTCAAAATTTAAAAACTTACTCTTTTTTTTCATTACAACCATCAGCTTCTTCAGCTAAATCTGTTGTATTAGTGCTTGAAATTTCTGGCCTTTCAATGAGAAAATTAGCCATTTTTTCATAATATTTCGGTAATTTTATCGATCCTTGCCCAATTCTCTTTTTGTTTTCTTTGAATTTTAAAAACTTGGCCTTCAAGTTTTTCCACTTAAAGTCAACTTGAGTATAAGTGACACCAGGCATCTGCAAAATAATACAAACTATAATAACAAGAGAAAAAATAGACTAGACGTGAGTGCTCAAGTGAATTGAACAAACAACCCGCATGTTGTAAAGAGATCCAAACAAACAATTATTATTAAACAAACTTTGTTCCCTAAAGATAGTTCTTTCATTAGACATAAAAAAATATTTATAAATCTTTTTTGTAAGAAGTACAAAGAAATTTGTTAACGAATTAAGGCTGTGACCGAGTAAAAGTTACATTGTATAAAAAGTCTGCAAAACTGAATTTAAAAAAAATTATTAAAAATCTATTAGGTAAGTGGTCTATAATCAAAGATTTGAAAACTTATTATTTCAATTAATATTTATTTTTCTAGAAAATATCCCTTGCACAATATTGTTCAGAATTATTCATAAAGCCATTCATGTTCAATAAAACAATTTGTAAAACAAAATTAAAAATCCATTTTTTTTCAGAAATCTTAAGTGGTGTCCAACCAGAGATTTAAAAACCTATTATTTCAATAAATGTACATTTTACAAAAAAGTAGTCTGGACAAAATTGTTCAGAATCTTTAAAATATGTCGAACATGTACACAGTGCTGAAATGTGTATTATTTAAAAAATGGTAATAAAGTTCTTCAGGCATTCTACCTTAGAATCAACAGTTCTTTTATTTGTATTAAATAAACTTTTCTCTAAGCCTTCAAATAAAAATCTTGGTTAACCACGAATTTCAACTAATAAGTATGTCCTTAGTGACATCAGTGTATAATGTTATGTTCTTTGTTTTAATTTGAACAAATTTTTCTGTAAAATAATTTATCTTTTTTATTTTGAAAAAGAATGCAAAATTTCGGTCATCCAAATTCCCCATAACAACATCAGATGTTATTTATGGAAGCTGGTTATTCAAACAGCTTAATAACAGACTTGTTAAATGGAGTAAATTTTTACTTACAACATTTTGTAGTTTTGCGGTAATTTCCTTCAAGTTTGGTGCCCGGCTCTTCGATGGCCCTAGAAAATGTTCCTCCATTGCAGCTATTAGGATATCTGTGGCGTCCTCAGACCAGAAATTTGACATCCAATACATGTATTTTTGTTCCTTTGGATTCGTAGAAAGAAGACAGCTGCAACGTTCTACTTGCGTTAAATCAATGTATGTTCGTGAACATGTCGAGCACTGGTAACTGAAAGGAAATTCAATAAGCCAAAAGTCTTCAAATATACATAATTATTTCATCAATTTTTTCTCAAAAGTGAATTAAAATAAAAAGCTGTGTCTATATATTTGAAAAATATTTCTAAATTTCTATATTTATAATTTTTTCCAAATATTATATGTTCTGATAGAACATACAATTCACCCCTGGATAGGTATATTAATACTCATTTGTTTCAAATAAACTTTTTAATAAAAAAATCCATTAACAATTTTTTTTTTTTTTTTTTTTATAGAATATTATACAGCACATTAGCTACAATGGCAAAGAGCGCTGTCGCCAACAGCA
>JARUHE010323033.1:0-11311 GCA_031471125.1 Archaeomysis grebnitzkii | reverse complement strand
CATTAGTTATGTAATTATTATTGTTATTCTTGTTTTATTATCAGTAGTTATTTAATTAGTATTATTATTGTTGTTTTATTATCATGAGTTATGTAATTAATATTATTATTATTGTTTTTATTATCAGTAGTTATGTAATTAGTATTATTATTGTTGTTTTATTATCATGAGTTATGTAATTAGTATTATTATTGTTGTTTTATTATCATTAGTTATGTAATTATTATTATTATTATTCTTGTTTTATTATCATTAGTTATGTAATGAGTATTATTATTGTTTTACTATCAATAGTTATGTAATTATTATTATTGTTTTATTATCATGAGTTGTGTAATTGATATTATTATTATTGTTTTTATTTGTAATTTTGTATTTACCATAATTTAAATTGTTCCTCATTGGCTTTTGTATGATCCTACAAAATAAAATGAAGTCTAAAGTATAATAATAATTGCATCAAAACCCATGACCAAACACTCACATACAGTAGCAATATTATTCTTATTGTTATTATTATTAATAATAACGTTATTATTAACAGCATTTTTAATATTATTACTCATAATACCAACTTCATCAAAAGTCATTACTTAAACACTCGCTTGTGCTAATAATAGTATTGCTATTATTATTACTATTATTAACACTATTATTGCTATTGTTAATATTATTATTATTACTATTGTTAAAACTAGTATTATTATTGAGAACAGTAATATTTATAATTATCAACACTATTATTACTCTTAGTATTAAAATCAAAAGTCATGAACAAACACTCATGTATGCTAATAATATAAAGTCATACTTCAGCGTCGTTATAATCTGAAGGAAGCACTTCATCAGATTATATTTAGCGGACGTTACAGTATGAACGAAAATACAGAAACTGTATAATGAAAATTCGTAAAAATATTTAAATTTTATTGCGACAAATTTTGTTGTGCATCTTTCGTTATTTAGAAATGGAGAAATCTTTATTCATTTTGAGAGCTTTGTATTTGTTTTGTAATTGCAAATTCACTCACACACACACTCTCTCTTTGTCTACTTCTTTTTCATTCTAACACTCTCTCACTCACTCTCACTCTATTTTATCTATCTCTCACTCTCACTTTACTTCTGTCTATCTCTCAGTCTCTCTATACCTCACTCTTTTTCGTTCACACTGTCTTATTCTCACTCATTCACTAATTCACTCTCCTTTTGTATGATTCTTACCCACGGTTACTCACTCTATGCTTGTCTCACTCTCACCCTCAGTTATTCACTCTCCTTCTTATTAACTATTATATCATTTATTTTTACTCTACATCTTGTGTTCATTTCTATCTCCTTTCTATGCTCTTCTTTTTGTTCCTCTTCATCTTCTTCTTATGGTTCTTGTTTTTGTTGTTCTTCTTCTTCTTTCTTCGTTCTTCTTCATCATCTTCTTCTTTTTCTTCCACTTCCTTTTCTTTTGCGTCCTCTTCCTTTTCGTCTTCTGAATTATAAATCAGAACTCAAATATATGATACTAAATAGTGTTAGGTTTCAAAACAGGAGTCGTGAACCTCAGTTTCCAGTCAAAAATTACATTTCCATTAGTATTACAGTTTAAACAGCATCAATACACATCAAGAGTATTTTCATCATCATGTGTTGTGTTGAGAAAAAAAATCTATTAAGTAACATACCTAACTTACACTTTAAACCTAACTCTCACCTACAAAAGTCATAGAGATTATCTGTCCTTCAACATTCACCCATGTAGATGTTGAACAACAATGAGAATTAATTATAATTAATCTTATTACGAAACTTTCGGCATTTGTCACTTATCGTGCTGAAAATGAATTAATCTATTCCAAGGAAGATTTTGTAATAAATAGATATATATTTATATATATATATTGTGGCGATTTCTCAATGCAAGCAATGCATGCACTGCATGCTGTACTTATAGAGATAAGAACATATTTTTTTCTAATTATATACATATATAAAATATGAATATTGCTTGGTATAATAATTATATAATTTGCAAAAAAAATATCAAAAATGCAATATTGGTAAAGCATGCGGAGTTAAAATCACATCTAGCTTAATATAATGTTATTCCAAAATAGCCCTTATTGTACAGGACTTTAAGGCGGTTTTAGGTAACCATATATTATACAACCATAATCTGCCAGATGCTTCCAAATTAAGAATCACTATTTTTTTATATAAATTTATTAAAACACGCAATAAATACATTGAAAAAATACATTTAAATTCTATATTTTTCTCAACTATATAGTGTTAAATATTTATTTTGGTAAAAGGTTTAAGATAAAGGACTAAATCGAACATGAATGCTATAAATATTTTGAATCTACAGTAGTGAGGCAAGTTGTTATACTGGAGCGCGGGAACGAAATGACATTGTTGATATGTTTTGTTATTGGCTTTTGAGCAATTTTTGTTTAGAATTAAATATTTACCATTTAACTTCAATGATTATGGAATAAACTTTTATTTCAAAAATTTAAACTTTTTTAAATAAAACATATTTATTTGTAAAACTTGACAAACCAACTCTTTTATTTTTCATTTTAAAAAAATGTTTAGAATAGAATTAAGAACTATATATCCTAAATAACTTTCACTAAATGAAATTTTTGTTAAGTTTATTGCAAGAATGTTTACTTAGAATAAAATGAATAACTTTATATATAACAACTCTCCCTAAATAAATTTCATAAAAACATGTATAGCTTTTGTTAGAAGTGTTTTTAGAAAAGTAACCAAAATCAAAGTTTAGCTTATAATTTAGTTTGATTTTAAATAAGTGTTTACTTAGAATGAAATAAAGAACTATTGATCATTACAAATCTACTAACCACGCGAGATCTATTTGCCTCCACTTGTTTAATGTAGTCTAATTAGGTTGTGTGTTGTTGTTATTTAGTTGTGAGATCAGTTTGCATTGTCGCCCATTTATACAATTATATATATATATTTCTCTTTTTCTGTCTCTCTCTCCCTCTCCCCCCCTCTCTCTCTCACTCTCTCTCTCCCAAAAATTTTTTCTTTAATAAACATAATTAAACAAGAACCATCCGTAAACCTCGATCACCTTGGTCACAAAAACCATGTATGAAGGTGGTATTCCATAGTATCGAACCATGAACTCTCTCGGTGAAGAATCAAACAGGGGTTAATGTTTAATGCTAAAGTTAATTAACTTAATAAAAAAATTAATTAAGCAGAACAAAGTATGAATTAAATCCGTGAAATTATGAATAATTAAAACTTAATTAAAAAAATTGTGATTATCAAAATGTTCGGTCGAATGAAACAACTGATTTTAAAGCATAATTACCCGTAATTATTTTTCTTTGATTTAAATAATTACGATTTTAATAACAACAAATTTATACTAATAATAATAATAATAATACATTAATAATAACATTGATAATTAATTATAAATAATAACAAATTAATAATAATAATAAATTAATAAAAATAATAAATTAATAATAAGAACAAATCAATGAAAATAATAATACTAATTAATAATAAAAAACAATAATAACAAGTTAATAAATATAATAACAACAAATTAATAATGATAATAACAATTTAATTTTAATAATAATAATAATAATAATAAATTAATAACAATAATAATAATAATAAAATAATAATATTAAAAATAATAACAAGTTAATAATAATAGTAATAAAAATAATAATAAGTTAATAATAATAATAATTACAAATTAATAATAATAGTGATAATAATAGCATAAACATTAATAACTATAACAATAATTATAAAATTAACAAGACTAAAACATTATTGTTAACAATAATAATAATAATAAACATGTTAATGATAATAACAATACAAATAACATAAGAATAATGAAATTAGCGCATTTTTTATTCAAATAAACATTGACAACAATAAAAATGATGTTAATAATAATATCTTCATTTTCAATTATAATAATATTTTATCGTTTACAAATAACAATTTTCTTTTAAATGGAATTCGAGTATCATTATCATTGCATATTATAATATTATTTTTTTCATTATATTTCATTATTTTTTAATTATAATTTTGCATTTCTTTATATGGATATTTATTATTGCATTTATTATTCAACACTCATCATTATTGCATTTCATTATATTAATGTTTTTTTGTATTACATTATTTAACAATTACTATTATTTTCATTTCATTACATTAAAATTTTTATATTGTATTTTATTTTTGTAATAATATAAAAATTAGTATATTAAAGTTTTTATTATATTTTATTATTTACAATTACTATCATTTTATTATATTATTTTTACTATTATTATTATTCTTGCATCCCATTATATTGATATTTTTTATTGTATTTTATTATTTAACAATTATTATTATTGAATATTATAATATTAATATCTTTTATTGTATTTTATTGTTTAACAATTATTATTATTATTGCATTTCATTATATCGATTCTTTTATTTTATTTTATTATTTAACAATTATTATTATTGCATATTATAATATTAATATATTTTATTGTATTTTAATATTTAACAATTATTATTATTATTGCATTTCATTATATTGATATTTTTATTTTATTTTATTGTTTAACAATTATTATTAATGCATGTTATTATATGGATTATGTTTATTGTACATGATTGTTAAAATTATTATTGCTGCAGTTTATTGTAATATTATGTTTTATTGTATTTTAATATTTTTAAAATTATCATTATATCATTATATATATACTATATTGTTGTTATAACAATATATTATTCATATATTTCCTTATTATTGTGTCATCATTCTTATAACAACATAAAAATAAAACAATAAGTATATTTTTAACCTGTTTTTACTGAAAATTTTGTATGTTATTCTACCAAAGAATAGCTTAAACTTGAAAGCCTAATATAGTTTAAAATCTAATATAGTTTAAATTTGTGTAATACAGTTCAAAGTGTAAAGTCTAACACTTGAGCTGAGAACCCGTTGTTCAATGATCCGAAAAAGTTATGGCTATCGTGATTATATATAGGAAACATTTTTTATTATAAAACATCTTAATATAGAAAGCATCTTAATATATAAAACATTTTAATATTTAAAAAATCTTAATATAGAAAATAACTTAATATATAAAATATCTTAATACAGAAAACATCTTCATATATAAAACATCTTAATATACTGTAGAAAGCATCTTAATATATAAAACATTTTAATATATAAAATATCTTAATATAGAAAATAACTTAATATATAAAATATCTTAATACAGAAAACATCTTCATATATAAAACATATTAATAAAGAAAACCTCTTAATATGGAAAATATCTTTATAAATAAAGTATCTTAATATATATAACAGCTTACTATATAAAACATCTTAATATAGAAAGCATCTTATTATATAAAACATTTTAATATATAAAAAATCTTAATATAGAAAATAACTTAATATAGAAAATATCTTAATACAGCAAACATCTTCATATATAAAACATATTAATAAAGAAAACCTCTTAGTATGGAAAATGTCTTTATATATAAAGTATCTTAATATATATAACAGCTTAATATATTGAAAACATCTTAATATATAAAAAATCTTCATATATAAAACATCTTCATATATAAAACATCTTAATATAGAAAACATGTTCATATATAAAACATTTTAATATGAGAAACATTTTAATATAGAAAGTATCTTATTATAGAAAATACCTTGGTATAGAAAACATTTTAATATGGGAAACAATTTAACACACAACGTATCTTATTATATAAAACTTCTTCATATTCTTCATATATACAAAATCTTAATATAGAAAGCCCTTTAATATAAAAACATCTTAATATAAAAATATCTTAATATAGAAATCATCTTAATATGGCCACATCTTAAAATATGAAACACTTTAACAGAGAGAGTATCTTATTATAGAAAACATCTACATATATAAAATACCTTGATATAAAAAGCATCTTAATATAGAAAGCATCTTGATATAAAAAGCATTTTAATATAGAAAGCATCTTAATATATAAAACATCTTCATATATAAAACATCTTAATATAGAAAACCTTTCAATATAGACAACATCTTTATATATAAAATATCTTAATATATAAAACATTTTCATATATAAAACATCTTTTTCTAGAAAACATCTTAATATATAAAATATCTTAATATGGAAAACATCTTTATATATAAAACTTCTTAATATAGAAAATATCTTCATATATAAACATCTTAATATATAAAATATCTTAATATATAAAACATCTTCATATAGAAGACATCTTAATATTGAAAACATCTTAATATAGAAAACATCTTCATATATAAAACATCTTAATATTGAAAACATCTTAATATATAAAACATCTTGATATTGAGAACATCTTAATATATAGAAAATCATAATATTCAAAAACATTTTAATATATAAAACATCTTAATATAGAAAACATCTTCATATATAAAACATCTTAATATTGAAAACATCTTAATATAGAAAACATCTTAATATAGAAAACATCTTAATATAGAAAACGTCTTCATATAGAAAACATCTTAATATTGAAAACATCTTAATATATAAAACATCTTCATATATAAAACATCTTATTATATAAAACATCTTAATATAAAAAACATCTTAATATTGAAAACATCTTGATATAAAAAACATCATAATATATAAAACATCTTAATATAAAACACATCTTAATATAAAAAATATCTCAATATATAAAAAAGTTTAATATAAAAAACATCTTAATATTGAAAACATTTTAATATATAAAACATCTTAATACTGAAAACATCTTAATATATAAAACATCTTAATATAGAAAACATCTTAATATAGAAAACATCTTAATATAGAAAACATCTTAATATATAAAACATCTTCATATATAAAACACCTTAATATAGAAAACACCTTAATATGAAAACGTCTTAATATATATAACATCTTAATATAAAAAACATTTTAATATACAAAACATCTTCATATATAAAAAAGCTTAATATAGAAAACATCTTAATATAGAAAACATCTTAATATAGAAAACATCTTAATATAGAAAATATCTTAATATACAAGACATTTTCATATATAAAACATCTTAATATAGAAAACATCTTAATATTGAAAACATCTTAATATTGAAAACATTTTAATATAGAAAACATCTTAATATAGAAAACATCTTAATATAGAAAACATCTTAATAGAGAAAAAATCTTCATATATAAAGTATCTTCATATATAAAACATCTTAATATATAAAACATCTTAATATAGAGAACATCTTAATATAGAAAACATCTTAATATAAAAAACATTTAGTTATAAGTTTACGAAACAAATCTAATTTAATGTAAAATTGTCTATCATTAAAGTTTTTATTACGAAGTTTCTGAACAAATTAAAGAGAAAATATTTTAATGAATTGTAATTTCGTCCAAAATTATGATTATTATCGACCATGTTTGATTATTTTTTATTACCTACAATAATTAAGACACGCACACACGTAACTCTGCTATGTATGGATCGACAATAGCACAAGTGAGGTAATCCACATTCAAATACCATAGAGCTTACTTCACTTGTGCTATTGCCGACCCATAAAGTTATTGTGATGTTACCAATGATAAGATCATTGCAAGTTAACCTACACTGGATATAATTGACTAACTTATATGTCTAAGATAGTCAAAATTGAAATCATCATTCAGACTAACCTTTGTTCACAGTTCACTATTTATGCTGATTCAATCAACTTTCTTGTGATTCAATCAGAATTGTATCACATTTTGTCTTATGTGATTTGATTTTGATTGAACCACAAGAAGGTTGATTGAATCAACGAAAGAGTGTGCACTGTTAACAAAGGTTAGTCAGAATGATGATTTCAATTTTGACTATCTTAGACATATAAGTTAGTCAAGTGTTTTCAATGTAGGGTTAAATCTCCTATAATCATTTAACCGAGTAGAACTGAAAAAGGTACAAACTTTGTCAGATGAGAATTGTTTTAATATTAACTTTAAAGTATAATAATATTTATGGTAACAATCAGTCAGATATTGAAAGATTGAAACCATCTTAATAAAATTTAAGGATTCATCTTGGTAAGAATTTATGAAATCTAATCAGCAATGTGTTTTTCACCACAAAATGTACACGTGTCTCAACTAAGAGTTTATGTGTGTGTGTGTGTGTGTGTGTGTGTGTGTGTGTGTGTGGTTGTGTGCGTCTTTCCCCTCATAATCAAATTAACCTTGATGAAAACATTTCAAAACCTTTTCTCTTTTTAGAAAAGAAATTGAATCTAATTTAATCTAATTTCTATAATTTCGTTCATTTTCATTTTGCAATCAAAAGTTTCTTAAGACTTCTATTAAATTGGATGTAAGAATATTGTACAACTTCCATTACATACAGACACGTGTGACGGTGTGAGTGTGCGTATGTACATCTGTTATAAATAAGATAATACAAGTCTCAGAAAAAAACTGGGTTTCTTTGGTGGAGGAATCTGTCATACAGGAAATTTCACAATGATCCAGGGATCTACCATTGAGCCACGAACATCTTATTTGCCTTAATATCAAAGCCTCGATATACTCCAATGAGTATAGTATACTATACTAAATTACATACTACAATTTACTACATATGTTATACTACAGTATATTATATATTACATATTACAAGATATTATATATTACAGTATATTATATACTACAGTATATTATATACTACAATAGACTACTAGATACTATATTGCCTTATATGGAGGTAAGCTATATGTTATTGTCGATCCATATGCTACAACATATTATACTCTATTATATACTACATGTTATACTATATACAACATATATACAATATATACAATATATTACAGAATATTGTAATATAGTGTATGCTACAATACAAACGCATTATATTATATATTACAAAAACATCATATCTTTTATTACAAAATACCGCATATTGTATACTGCATATAGATACATATACTACAACATACTACATGTATTATAATATATTATATACTATATATTATATTATTTTATAACTACACTATATCATATTTGTTTTACTGTGTTTTATACTACAATGTAATATGCTATATCATACACTATATAAAACTACAATACATTAGCCATTACTATATTATATACTAGAATGACTGCTCCATAAATGACGTTGCAAATTGGGTTTATGTTTGGTTAGGCCACATAATAAAACCTTATCAAGATGACCCATTAACGGCTAAAAGGAAAACATGTCTTCAGAATAAAAGTTGTTTTTAATGCTACCTCTACGTATTTTAGGTCTCATGGCAACATTTGAATTGACAATAGCACAAGTGGGGTAAACTCTATGTTATTTGAATGTAGGTTGCCCCACTTGTGCTATTTTCGGTTCATTTGTTCAGGTGTTGTTAGCGCTAACAAAAATGTTGATCATTTCAGAAGATACAATTCCTTCCACAAAAACAAATCGTGGCTAACAAAGTACTTTCCTTACTGGCTTTTGGACCCCAGATATGGATCAAGAATAGCACAAGTGAGGTAACCCACGTTCTAATCACATAGATCTTACCTCACTTGTGATATTGTTGATCTATATACCACTACCCTTTTCGATTAACTTTAATAATAATAGAATTAACAACTATAATTAATGATAATAATAATATAAACAAATTATAATCATATTATAGATAATTATAAATAAATAAGGATATGCCATAATTCGCTAGAATATTTCTTTATAAAAATATTTATATTAACAATGCCAATTAATTTAATGATGAACATTGAATTACATTGATGACGAAAATTCTATAATTATTAATTCAAATTAAAATCTAAAATTAAAATAGAACCAAATCGTTGATTGATAATTATTTAATAATAATAATTAAAAACAGCATATGTAAAATGCAAGTCTTGGTGTGTGTACAGTGCTAGAAACATCAATCTGGACATGCACATAACAGAATTAACAGTGCTAGGTACTTCAATCTGGACTTGGACATTTGAGAATTAGCAATACTGACACATCAATCTGGACATGCATATCAGAATTATTCTCTAAGATTATTTGGACTGAGCCCGACCAAAATATATATAATCAAATATTGTGTTATAATTTATAATAAATAATTTGATTAGGATAATTTTTTTGTAATAAATAATAATAATAATAATAATAATAATAAATAAAAATAATAATAATAATAATAATAATAATAATAATAATAATAATAATAATAATAATAATAATAGGAAATATTAATAATAATAATAAAAATAATATTAATAATAATAAAAAGACAAAAATAATAATAATGATAAGAAATAATAATAACAATAATAATAATAATAATAATAATGATAATAATAATAATAATGATAATAATAGGAAATAATAATAATAATAATAATACTAATAATAATCATAGGAAATTCCAACTAAAGGTTATGAGGTTCTGTAAACTTTTGATTTCGTATTTTCTTAAAACAAGTCTAATGTTACTTGAATGTGGGTTACCTCACTTGTACTATTGTCGATCCATATATGTAACAACAATAGCACAAGTGAGGCAAGCTCTATGTAACTTAAATGTGGGTTACCTCACTTGTACTATTGTCGATCCATGTATAGTTGAACACCACAGATTATTCAACGCAAGTCGTACATTAAGAAAAAGAAAAAAAGATTAAGAAACATTAAAAAAAATATTGAAAATAAAAAAAAAATAAAAAAATAAAAGAAAAAAATACTAAAATGAGAAATATAAACATTGGAAAGGAAAAAAACATTAAATCTCAATTTAAAAAATTGTAATGAATCTTAAAATATTAAAAACATTTACAATGAATGTTGAAACATTAAAACATTTATAATTAATGTTGAAACATTAAAAACATTTATAATTAATGTTGAAACATTAAAAACATTTACAATGAATGTTGAAACATTAAAAACATTTATAATTAATGTAGAAACATTAAAAACATTTATAATTAATGTTGAAACATTAAAAATATTTATAGTTAATGTTGAAACAGTAAAAACATTTATAGTTAATGTTGAAACAGTAAAAACATTTATAATTAATGTTGAAACATTAAAAACATTCATAATTAATGTTGAAACATTAAAAACATTTATGAATAATGTTGAAACATTAAAAACATTTATAAATAATGTTGAAACATAAAAAACATTT